>PVKC010009224.1:0-27035 GCA_004027635.1 Crocidura indochinensis
ACTCTAGCACAGTGCTAGAATACTCCCATACCTCTCCGTATAACCTAGAAATCTCAATCCCAACAAACCAAAAATCTAATGATCCCCAAATACTCATGGATAGTATTGAAAAATATAGTAATTAATATGTGACAAATTAAGAGATAATAATTTTATATGTGACAAATTAAGAGATAAAATTGATATTAACATTTTGATATTAAAAGGCATTTACAAGTCAATTAAGAATAAATTATTATAATAGACTCAAAAAAGAAGAAAAAAATATCTGTAGTAACAAAAAATGGGAAACAAAGATATTACTTATTTGTTAAATTTTTTATGCTTAATTTATGAGGAAAATAGTCATGTTAGTTGGAAGAAATATAACAAAAATTACCTTTAGATAAAGTTTGATATCATATGTCACAGTGTTTAAGTATATATATATATACACGCATATTTTTAAAATATAATCTGAAAATTGAGACAACAATTCACTATCAAATATTTCAAAGCACTGTTTATAGCAACTATTTTTGAAACAACTTTAGAATACATCAGCGAAGTGTTGGGATTAAACTCAGGTTGACTCCAGGCAAGGCAAACAATTGATCTGATGTACTATCACTCAGGCCCCATAGGTTTAGTTTTAATAGAAAATTCTTTTGACTTAAGAAAATGCCATAAATATTATGATAGTACATTTAGTTGTGAAATTGTTGTAATTTGGAGGAACTAAAGATACAGTACAGTGTAGTTAAGGTGCTTGCCTTGCATGCCACCTACCCCTTTATTCATGGTAGCACATGAGATTCCCTAAATCCCAGGGGCAATCCTTTAGCACAGAGCCAAGAGAGGAGCACAGCCATTTTAAAAAGAAGAAAATAAGCTGAGTTTTGTGTTTTCTTAATCTTTTTAAAGATTAATAGACATTTTTGGAAACGTGTCAATAATCATAAGAGTAAATTGGTAGCATTTTCACAAATAAGCAACATGGGCATGTTAGATAAAATCTATAGTATCACTTAGTATTTTCCTTCTGTGCTCCATCAAGGAAAGCATCAGATGCTGTATTTTTCTTCTATAAGTCATTAAAGAAGAGCCATCTGTCATCTGCAGCAAACGCTGCTCTCCCCTTTTCGTTTTATTCCCCCTGTAGATTTTAATAGAAAGACAATTCATGGAAATGAGAGAAAATTTGATGATAGAAAAAATTCTCTGGAATAGAGGGAAAAATTCCATTCTTTAGTTGGCATTGCACTTACTTATTTCTGTTTATTTTTCTTTCTTAAAGAAACTTTGTTTATTTTTAGTGCATATTCTTTTATAATCTAATCTGCAGGCTTGCTGTTCGTTGTGGTGCGAGTTTTGTTTGTCAAATGTGTATCAGCACAATCAGGAGCTACAACAGTTTTTAACATTTTTAAAGTCATCTTGGGAACAGACTGTGAAAAGTACTATCCATAGTTTTCAATGCAGAATTTTTCTTTTATTACTGCAGAGTAGAATAGCTAGTAGAAAGTAATTTAAAATACAAAAAAGGGCAGGGAGACTATTTCTATCTTTTTGACTTGCCTTGTCTTCTGTGTTATCTTTCTATTTCTTATTTGGATTCTTTATTGATCAATGAAGGTAGTTACTTAATGTCTTTAAACATAAATGCACATTTTTTTCATTTTAGTTAAATTATGAGTTCAAAACTAGTAGCGCTTGGGTTCAATAAACAAGAGTCCTAGAATCAAGTGAGCTGGATATTTAAGTGGACTATTGATGAAAACTATCAAAATTTTGGGCAAAAATGAAAGAATACTTGCCTTTTTTTCTTGCTCATAGCACTTTTATTTTCCTACTGCTTCCTTCTTTCTTTTTCTTTTTAATAATAACATCAAAAATAAGAAGTGGGGCCATAGTGCTAGTGCAGTGGTAGGGCGTTTGTCTTGCAAGTGGCTGACTCAGGATGGACCTGGGTCGGATCCCCTGCATTCCATCTGGTCTCCCAGCGAGGAGCGATTTCTGAACATAGAGTCAGGAGTTACCCCTAAGTGTCACCGAGTGTGTCTCCTCCCCCAAATTAAGAAGTACTAGTAGTTTATTATTCAAAGGAACTGAAATCTATTTCCTTTAAAATATGCTATATCTGGAGAGATATTATGGAAGATACAGCACTTGCTTCGCATGTCACTGACCCTAGTTAAATGCTCAGCATTACATATTTGATCCTGACACTCCAAGTGTCACTAGTGAGCACAAACACTCTGAATGTCAATGGGTATAGCCCAAAGCACTCATTGCCCCAACCTGCCAGAAAAAATGAGAAGACTGTACAATTGTAACTATTTTGAAAATATTTTTTTTAAACTTGTATTTACTGAATGCATTTATTTCATAGAGTTCAAATAACTTAAAAAGGAAAATTTAAAGCAAACATTTATTTGTTTCTATGAGGCATGTTTGAGTGGAAGTGAAGATTTTAACTGTTGTTTTCACTCAGAATTTCTTTTTTGATCAGTCAATTTTTTATTGATATGGAAGAATGAAAAAAAATGTTGATGTTCGGTGGCTGTTAAGCAACAGTCCTTGAGAAGTAGTCGTATTCTATGAATATCCAATCACTAAAAATGAATCATAAGTCTAGTAGAAATTTAACTGGCAGGAAGTAAACAAATATTTAAAAGTGAAACCTTCAAAAGCATTCTTTGCTTATCCATCCTGACAATGTTATATTTGTCAGTGGCAGAAGACTGACAAAATCTTGTTCTCTGACAGAAAATTGACAGTTTATTTTTCCCTGGGATTTTAATTGGAGGACTTTTTTGAGTGGTAAAATACAGATGCATAGTCATTTAAGGTGTCTGAAACACTTTAATCTTGTTGGAAGACACTAGGACAGAACATCTGATATTGTGCTAGCATTAGGCTATTTTATGATCTACATTTTGAAATAAAAATATGAGTACGTTGTAGCTCTATATGTACACACTTTAAATAGAGATTTTGGGTGAGATATTTCAATTAATTCAATTATATTTCAATTCAATTCAGCGTTTCAATTAACATGTTTACTCAAATTAGTAAATTCAAGAAAATTCACTTGGTCAACAATTTCACCAAATTATCAGCAGTGGTTGTGTTCTTAAACTATTTCATCTTTTTTTAGATCTTATGATTATTATTATTATGTTTTGTTTGAACTAAAAAGAAACAAAATACCAAGAAATAAGAAGGAAAGAATAAAAGTATTCCTTTATTTCCCTACTGAAGAAAGAATAAAAGTATTCCTTTATTTCCCTACTGAAGAAAACTTATAGTTAAAAACAATCATGAAGTTGCAGATTTTTGTGTTTGTCTGTAAAGTGATTTTTAACTTCTTTGTAATATAGCTGAGGAAACATTTATTAATTAGTAAGTTACATAATTTTATAAATTAAAACATTATTTTATTTAATTAGGGGATTATTATTTAAAATATTAATAACACTTGAGTTTTAGATATATGTTTTTTCAATACCAATCTCATGACCAGACTCAGGTTCACTCCATCAGTGTGCCCAGATCATCAGCCACTTTGGCAGCACATTACAGGGTTGGGGCTTAGAATGTTGTTTTTCAGTGTTGTCAATTCTCTGCTTTATGTATATACTATTATCAATATAGCTGAAGCCCCAATTTCTATTTCCTCATTATTTCCCTTTCTTTTCTCCTCCCCTGTCTTTATTTATTTTGTTTTGCTTTGGGTCACACTTGGTGATGCTCTGGGGTTACTCTTGGCTCTGCGCTCAGGGATCACTCCTATTTGACCCATATGGTGTGCTGGGGTAGAAAATGGTATGGTCACATGCAAGGAAAATATTCTACCAGCTGTGTTATTGTTCAGCCTATTCTCCTTGTTTTTTTTCCTTTTTCCTCTAAACTCTGAGCTCAAGGCCGATCTTAGCATTCCCTTTCTATATTGCATTTCATCGTCCTGTTACTATATATAGCACATATAAATGAGATTATATGGTATTTTTTGTTCTTGGATACCGCATATTATTTATCCTGTTATCTATTTATAGACATCTTGATTTTTAAAAAAAATAGCTCTTGGCTACTGCAAATGAACTTTTGGCTAAGGTCAAATATGATGTCACTTATAAAAGCGTCACTGTTATAAGCAAAGTACCAAGGTTGAAGAGTCATCTTTTGACATATCACTCTACCCATAATAGTAAATTCATCATTTCCAAAGTCGTTATATGCATGTTGGATACAGCAATGTAAAGGTAAATTTATTGAAGGAAGAATGAGTTAAGAGAATGTGGTATTCACAGATATCATCAAGGTTTTTATAGAAAAATGGCTTTTATGAACTAGGAAATAAAGTCACCAAAGATAATGACTTTTTTTCCCACTTTGTTAAAAATACTTTTGATGTTGTAATTTGACTTTATCACTTCTAATGCCATCACTTGGAAGAAAGTATGAACTGTGAAACTTATCATTTTTAACATAGCATTTTTAACATAACATAGAGAACTTCAGACTATTATTCTTGATACTTTTAGGCATAATCTCTAGGTCTATGTTTTGATTTTGAACTGAATAAGGACTTATCTCAACAAAAATAACCTTTATATCTGGAATACCTGAAATAATTTAAAATTCATTTTTAGTTTTTAGTTTTTTTATAGTAATGCAGGCAACCAAATCATGTTTACTGAAGAAAACATCAAGTTGAGTCACAGCTAATGTGGAACAATAACTTGTAAATATTATGATCTAGGGAGTGGGTTATTTTTTTATATGCCTGATGACATAATCCCTTCCAACTACACTTTAGATTTAGATCATATTTACATAATATATAAACATGAAGAAAATATCCCAGAGTGTAAATAAACATATCAATTATAAAATAAGAGAAAAACTGAAAAAAATGCTTTTTGGCTATTTGTCTTTTCTATCTAATTTGGAACACTGGCTAAAAAACTTTGGGACACTGTTAAAATAATTTTTGTACATTTTTTGAGAAAGAGTCCAGTATAACAATGATTACTCCAGTATTTTCATTCAGTTCATTTGTAAATTATTGCATGGGTTCAACTTCTTGGGTATAATTATTGGTATATAAGGACATTTCCCAGGGAAACAATGGAGAAAAGTCTACACTTTTCAGAACATGCATATCTACCAGATTATAGGAAATGAAATATCTTGGCTTTTAGTCATTTTTATTAAGAAGCACAATAGAAGTGTTTAATCAATCAGGATCCATTTTAAAATGCTACCCTACATTTTTCTTGCATGCATTTCAACAGTTTATGGGCCATATTATAGTACATATTTTTATGTAAAAGACATTAATAAAAATTTTAAATTTAAGCCAAAAAGTATAAATTAATCGCAATTAACAGAAGTCCCCAGACTTTGTTGCCAACTGAAGAAAGATAGAAGCCAGAGGAAAGAATATTTTAAGAGCAAATCCTTAGACAAGTAGTGACAAAATCCTTGTCCTTGAAGCTTATATAAATAACTTTCCAGTGTTTTTTTAACCTTTTCTTTCCCCCTCCCCATCCCCACAGCAATGAGGCATGTCACTCCATTCCTTCACATCCATCTTTTTTTATTGATGTCCACTTTGGTGTCTGTACAGGTCATCAATTTTGCTGCCTCTTAGGCAGCCAGTGGGAATGTACAAGTTAAGTCACTAGACTTTGTGTGCTGAGCTTGAGGAGGAGGGAACAGGAGGAAGTGTCAGCTTTCTTTAGCACTAACAGTCCCAATCAGATACTGGCACTGGGCCTCATAAATCTTGTGGCTGACCCAGGTGAACCCTGAGGCTCAGCGCTCACTGAAAACTGATCAGGCCTCTGCTTAGTTTAACAGGCCGTTCTCAGTGACAAGTGAAGGGTTCAGCAAATGCACAAAACAGATATATATTAGTTGAAAAACTAATGGCTTTTAAAAGAATGTTTGACAATTGTTTAAGGCTGTCTGTAGATCCATTATACTGATAAACGACCAAGTTGGTGGATACTAAAGTGGAGCTGGTTAGGAAGATACCAAGACAAAATTTGTTTTTTCTTTCTCTTTCTTTCTTTCTTTCTCTTTCCTCTCCTCTTTGGTCATCGAGGTGTGGACTTTAGAGGCAGCATATTCCCAAGAATGCCTAGGAAAATACCTGAGCTGCATAAATTGAACATCGCAGGTTGAATGGAATTAGAGTCTTAGGGTGCCCTTGGTGACCTGCAATTGACCGTTTGAACTTCCAAGTTAGGGTCAGTTGAGGCCCAGAATAAGAGGTCAAAAGCTGGTCAGCTTTCCCTAGTCCTAACATGCTGAATAGGAAGACTTTATTGCTGTGATTTATGCAATTTGCCAAGACAGGTTAAGGAGATCTTAAAACATACCACAGGGCCCTCTTGCATGGGGATACCCTCCTCTTGGAAAATAAATTCTGATTGTCCAGCTGGACATCTCTTGGGGATACGCCTTGAAGTATTTTACCCTCTGTGTCTATAGATTCATTCCCACACTCGACCCCAGAACGTGACAGGGTTAGTGTTTCCAGATTTATTTAAACAATACAAATGCACAAAATGAAGCACTTTCAAACCTGATTAATTGCCAAGGCAGAATAATCATTGGTAATGAATTATTTGGGGGAAGCAGTAAACTCCTACAAAAGTTAAGTCTTAAATCAATTGCTCCTGAGGTCCAAACACAATAAAAACTACAATATTAAAACCTTTCTAAATAAAATATTTGGGGGTTTGTGTTCATCTTTGTAGTTTGGTTATTGTGCACTTTTGTAATTGATAAGCTTTTATCTTCTATGATGACATAGATAAAATTATTATGTTTTTGCTGAAGAATACATTTTTTAGACCTTACAAAAATGGTTTTGCTTCTAGTTCATATATAATATGCTCAGAGATAGATCAAGACTCATTAGTTCTACACTTTTGGAAATTTACTACAAATGAGCCTGATTCTTTGTTCTCACTTTTAGTAGTAAACCAACAGTTTAGTTTTGTGATACAAGTCATGATACAGCCACAAATACAAATTTCACTCAGGTGGAAAGCAGACAACTGAGCACAGGTCTTTCACAGATGGATGGATACTCAATGCTATAAACTTTTGAGTACCCTTTTTGTCTTTCCTTAGAACATATTGTTCTTCTAAATGCTTATACGTCCGGTTGGCTTGATGTATAAAATGTAATTTACCAGGTATTAGTCTATAATGTGGTCCAATTTAATTTTGCAAATCAGAGAAAAAAAACTAAACTGGTGGAAATTAAGTATTTTTAGATACATATTTATGTTTTAAATATGTCTTTAATGTGAGAAAGAAGTTAGGATAAATCACTGTGTGATTTATTAATTTTTTAGATAGAGAAAACCCAACAAAATTATGTATATAATAGACTTATGTGACAGGACAAACTCCATGGTTATAAAGAGTAAGTGCAGAAAGAGTTTTCTTCATGCATATGCATATTGAGCAGACTGATCTTGAGATTTCTGTTTATTAAAGGCCACACTGTTTTCCTGGCATGTACCCTCATCTTCCCCCCCCCATCGTTCTTTAATACTGTATTTTTTAAAAAAGAGCCTATCTAAAAAGACACATTTTTAATAGGCCTAAATATTACATATATTTATTTAGAAACTCTGATTCTATTTTGTAAGCATAAAAGGAAGAAAGGACCTCCATTTTTGCAGACTTGTTATAATGCTTTGCTTCTGGTGATACAAAGCCAGGTCAGTGCTCCGTTAGGTGTAAAAGAGGTCCTGTTAAGAGTCCTTCAAGAAAGCTTAAGAAAATAAACCAAACAACAATAGCCTCAAGCAGGGTCTTTCCTCTCAGACCAGACTATCCTAGCCTTTGTCTTCTCAGCAGCACAATCGACTCTTGCCAGTGGTTTCCCACACTAGAATGTGGTTAAAATGTTATTTTCCTGCTGCATTTAATCTGTTGTAAGAAGGATGTCTTCATTCTTGAACAATAAAAATTAAACCTAATGTTCCCAGTTCACTGTAAATAGCTTTTTGGAAACTCGGTTAATTAAATCTTCCATTATGAAGTATTTTCTATTACTAGAAGAAATTAAGAGTAGTCAGGGAGTACAGGGCAGCCATTAATGAGGTTTCTAAAGATGCATTGTTAGATGCTTTCAGAGAAAGTCTGTGGTTAAGCAAATCCCTAAAGGTAAGAAAGATTTTTGCACCAATAATCACTATTGATTGATCGGTAATTTTGAAAGCTCTTGCTGCAATCAATGGACAATTTTGTCTTTTTTATTAACTGTTGATTGATTCATGAATGACTTTGTTAAAAAATGAACAAATTCATATTGAAAGCTTGTCTATGAGTAATAAAGTAGAAATTTAGTGCACTATATATTCTACTTGTTGGGGAAGTTCGATCCTTTCCTTTCCCTGCATGGACTGAAGCTCCTGGACATTTTGTGCTGTGTGTCTAAAATATGCCAACAAAGTCTGTGTGGGATTTTCTCATCACTTGGGTTCAAAATAGATTCTATATTGACGAATATTTCGAAATGTTGAATTCTTTCTAATTGACTTTCCTACCAACACTATTGTTTTTTTTTCTCTTTGGATTAAAATGAAAATACAATAATATGGTCTTATTTTCTTATAAAAATTATTACAATTTTGACAATTTTATGAACCTAAACTTTACATGTTATGGTCAAATTCCAATTCAAACAACATGCCTTTCCCCTTGTCAGAATGCAATGTAATGTTACTGAAAGAGAACAGCTGTCTTCTTAGTCTGCTGTGGACTATTGGAAATAATTAATTGACAATTATTCACAATAATTGACAATTGTGTTTCAGACATGAGCCACAGCAAGTTGGTTACTCCGATGCACTGCAGTTAGTTTAATTCAACAATTATGGGTCGCTAAAACTGTGAAGATTGTCTTTTCTGATATTAGAATAAATTTTCTCCCTAGAATTCTTAGTCTTGTATTCTTTATTTAACTTATTTATTTAACTTAGTTGTTTATTTAACTTACTGCGAGAAGCTTTTTTTGTAATATGGGTGAAAGAGTTTAAACTGGTTGATTAGTTTCTCTGCAAAAACAGTTAATCAATGACAATGAAAATATTTCCATTAATACTCTAATGATATGTTCAGTTCAATATTTTAAAGCTCCATAATTACAAAGAAGATAACCTCATTCTTTATGAGGTAACACCAACCCAATGCTACCCCAACTATAAACTAATATACCTTTTATTATGTAATTTTAAATAGCATTGTAGTACTGTTTTTACTTATTTTTAATTCTTTATTTGTATAATATCACTGATAAACATCATCATTATTTTCAATGAGCTAATGAGGAAAAAGACAGAGAAGGTGTGGCTCAGAACAGAGTATAAATAAGCAAATACTGTAGTTTTTTAATCCAGAAAAACTAACTTTGGAATCTGTGCTTGTATTATCATAGCATATTAAATTAGTTATATGCAGACAATGATTATCTGGGTAGGATAGTAGTACTTAAAAAAATTATGCAGTAAACTTTTGAATCTCTTCAGTAATCAGTCTCGGGGTCTTTTTGATTTTTCTGATGATGTTGTAATTTTTTTAATTTACTTTTTGTTTTTGGGCCATACCTGGTAATACTCAGGGTTTACTCCTGTCTCTGTGCTCAGCAATTATTCCTGGTGGTGCTAAAGATCAAGTTTGAGTTGGCCTATACAAGGCAAATACCTACCTGCTGGTTCCAAGGTGCTATAATTTAAAAGAATAGTTTATTAATGGACTCTTTGAGCTTTTTCTTTGGAGGGAGGGTTGGGCCACACCCAGCATTAATCAGGAGTTACTCTTGACTCTTTACACTGGCAGGTTCTAGGGACCATATGGGATACCAAGGATCAAACCCTGTCTGTCCAGGGCTGGCCGCATGTAAGGAAAATGCCCTACCACTGTATTATTGCCCCGGTCCAACTTTTTTTGACAACTAGATTGGAAAGCACAGATTTTTTTTTCTCTTTTTCCAGAACTAGCAGAGAATAGGAATTACAGAATCCAATTGGAGAATGAAAAGCAACCCCCACCCCCACATAATAACATTTCAAAAGATTTAATGGGATTCTTTGTTAAGAGTATTGTTTGGCTTTGTTTCAGTGTTCCCCCATCCCATTTCATTTCAATGATTAGAAAATTTCAGACTTAGAAATAAAAAGTAAAAGATAATGTTTTATATCTTTCTTAAACCACAAGATGTACACAGGAAATAACTAAAATAAAAATATTATAATTTATTGAAATGCTACATTAAAGGATATATCTTATATTTAACTTACCCATTTATAACCATACTTAAAACATAAGTGATTTATATTTCCTAAACAAAACAGAAATTATATTGTAACATAACAGAGGATCTGTTTCCCTTTAACCATTCTTCCTCTCTCTTCCATCTACTCTCTTCCCCATCACTCGGTCACGGTAAACTTTCTATTGAAAATCAGTTTCTATTTTATGTTGCCTTTGAGTATTTGTTATTGCCTAAATGTGCTTCTTTATATTCACATATGAGAAAGATCATTGTCTGTCCTCCTAAATTCACTCAGCATTTACTCTCCAGAATCATCCATGTAGGAGTAAATTGTATAACTTTATCTTTTTGTAGAGTCAAGTAGTATTCGATTTGTATATGTATAGTTTCTTTATTTAGTCATCTTTTATTGGACACTTGGGTTGTTCCTAGAATTTGGCTATCGTGAATATTACTGAAATTATTATAGAAGTACAAATTTTTTTTCTGAAAAGAATTTTTGTCCTTTGATTTAGATGCCATACATAGAATTGCTGAACTACACAGAAGCTCAATTTCTAGTGTATTTGAGAAGTTGCCACATTGTTTTTCCAAAAAGTTGGACCAGACAGAATTCTCACCAGCAGAGAGTTGAGCTCTTTTATCCTCAAGTCTATTTTTTAATGTTTTTTCTTGAGTTCTACTAATATTTATATATTTTGAATATTAACTCCTTATATATTAAATATATATACATATATATGTTACATTTCATACCTCATTTCATTCTCCCCTTTTAAAGATTAGCTGTTCTTAAACTGAAGATTTGTCTTTAGTCTCTTATTCTATCCCATTGAATTGCTAATTTGTCCTTATTGCAGTACCATACTGTTTTTATTACTATAGTTTTATAGTACAAATTTGAAATAGGAACGAGGGCTGGAGAGTTAGCACATCAATAGAATATTTGCTTTATAAGTGGTTAATTTGGCTTCAAATCCTGGCATCCAATATGGTCAACTGAGTACTGCCAATACTAATTTCTGAGTGCAGAGCCAGAAGTAACTCCTGAGTATTGCTGGAGTTTCACAAAAACAAAACAAAATTAGGAATGAAAAGCCCCTCCTACCACTTGCTCTAGCAGCCTGAGGGGTGAAGGTGGGGGATATGGGATGCAAAATGGGAATGGGGGTGGAGGGAGGACAAATTTGGTGATGGGAATCCCCCCTGATTCAATGTTAATATGTACCTGAATTTTTTTATATCCTATCGAGCGTACTGAGATTTTACTGTGAAAGATATGTAAGCCAGGGGCCCGGGAGATAGCATGGAGGTAAGGCGTTTGCCTTTCATGCAAAAGGTCATCGGTTCGAATCCCGGTGCCCCATATGGTCCCCCCGTGCCTGCCAGGAGCAATTTCTGAGCATGGAACCAGGAGTAACCCCTGAGCACTGCCGGGTATAACCCAAAAAACAAAACAAACAAACAAACAAACAAAAGATATGTAAGCCAATATGGTAAAAAAAAAAAAACTTTAAACCCATAGATGAGTGAGACTATTCTCTCTCTCTCTCTCTCTCTCTCTCTCTCTCTCTCTCTTTTCTCTCTCTGACTAATTTCACTCAGCATAATGTATAAGAAAATTTCATGACTTCATCTCTCCTGACAGATGCATAATATTCCATGTGTATATGTATCACAGTTTCTTTAGCCATTCATCTGTTGAAGGATATCTTGGTTGTTTTCAGAGTCTGACTATTGTAAAATGTGCTGCAATGAATATAGGTGTGAGGAAGGGATTTTTTAAATTGGATTTTTGTGTGCCTAGGGTATATCCCTAGGAGTGGTATAGCTGGATCAAATGGGAGCACAATTTCCAGTTTTTGAGGAATCTCCATATTGTTTTTCATAGGGCTGAACTAGACGACATTCCCACTAGCAGTGAATGAGAGTATCTTTCTACTCACACCCCCTCCAGCACTGATTGTTCTTGTTCTTTGTAACCTGTGCCAGTCTCTGTGGTGTGCTATGGTACCTCATTGTTGTTTTGATTTGCATCTCCCTGATGATTAGTAATGTGGAGCATTTTTTCATGTGTCTTTTGGCCATTTGTATTTATTTTTCAACCTCTTTTGTTGTATGAAGTTGTTATGCATCTCATCTTTCAGCTGACTGATATTGTCTTCAGTCACTTTTACTCTGTTGGATAGACTTTCAAGTGACGTTTTCATTTTGCCTCTAAAGCTTTTTTGCACTGTTATTTCAGTTTGAAGTTTTCTTATTTCTACTCTCATGTCCTCTTTATTCTTATTTGTGTCACATTCAGTTTGTTCCATGCTTTCTTTGACTTCTATGAACATACTTTTTATTTCTTTGTTAAAGTCCTTATCTGAGAGGCTACATTGGTGGTTGGCACTTTTCAGGTCATCTGAACTACCTTTTCAGTTCTCTAAGCATGGTGGAAACCTGCATTATTTTCCATTTGACGTGATTCTAGTTTGATATTTTCTATGTCCATGCTGGAGTTTTTTTAATAGGAGGAGCACATCTAGGTGCCACAAACATGACTTCTAGGTCCCATAGCCACAGGATTTGCAGCCACAGCCTCTTCTCTATTTTTAATTTTTACTATTTGACACACTAGAGATATGAAATTACTTTTCTATGTTCTGTGCTCTGCATAGCTTTTGGTAGTGTTTGAGTGACCAAGTGAAGTTGAAACCAACGTTGGCAGAGTACATGCTCCAATTCTTTTTTGAGTTAGTTCTCTGGCATTTTTTTCTTATTTTTAATATTTTCTTCATTCTCTCAAAGTTTGATTTTTTTGCTTTTCTTTTTTGTTTCTATAATGTAGGTAATATGTGTGAGAGAGAGAGAAAAAAAGTGAGAGAGATTTTTCTTGTTTGGGATAGGACTGGATTTCTATGAACTTCTCTCTAACAGTATTTTTTGTTTTTGTTGAACTTCTCTCTAACAGTATTTTTCGTTTTTGTTGTTTTATATTTTTGGGTTTTGGACCATACCCGGTCACGCTCAGGGGTTACTCTTGGTTATGCACTCAGAAATTGCCCTCTGGCTGGGAGACATTATGGAACACAGGGGATTGAACTGCAGTCCGACCTAGGCTATTGCTCGCAAGGCAGATGCCTTAAGCTCTGTGCCACCGCTCTGGCCCCAAACTTCTCTCTAACAGTATTTTTAATATATGCTAATTTGTGTTTGTCATGATATATATCTATAATAATTTGTATATTCATTTCCTCCAGATATTTTTAAATTTCTAATTAATTATTGTCTCAAAATTGCTCAATGAATGTATTTTAATGCATGTATCCTACTACTTTATTCTTTTTAAGATTATTAATTTTGTGTCATTGTGATCAGAAATTATACTTGCTATTTTGGTCATTCTAAGTTTATTAAATTATGTATCAGCATACTTGTTCTTGAGAATATTCCATGTGTACACTGAAATAAAATTTATTCTGTTTTAGGGTGAAAATATGTATATAGCCCTATTCATCTAAGACCAAGTACTTATTCATTGCTGTAAATAGTGAAATTGTGTGTTAAATTCCTCTCCTATTAGCATGTTGTTTCAATATAGATATCATAGTATTTTATTTATATATTTCCATTAATTTACATTAAGTTATATTTTGTATAACCTTCTTACTATATGTCTATTTTACATATTATATAAGATATAAGATAATGTTATATATCTCACTATATCTGTCTGTTTAATGTCTATCTTGTGTTTTTTTTAATCTGGAAGCATGTTTTATTTGACATAAATACAGGGTTTTCTGTCATTTATTTGTTATTTATTTATATTATTATATTGTGATCACACTTGCTATCAAGGGTAAGCCTGATTGTACACTCGAGAGATTACTCCTGGTGGGCTCAGAAAAAAACATATTGGGCGTCAAAACTCAAATGTTGGTCAGCTGTGTGCAAGATATGTACTTTATCTGCTATATGACTACTCTGGTCTACCCTGTTTGTGGTGTGTATGTCTTCTGTCTTTAAGATATGTTTTATTGACTTAATACTACTTTTTATCTTTCTCTTTAAATATATATTTGTCTTCTTTACTCAGAATCTATCTACTCAAGTTAGAGAGAGCTTGGTGGGTAGGAAATTTGAATTGCATGGCAACCATCTGGAGCACCACAAGGAGTAATTCTTGAGTGTAAAGCTAGGAGTAATCCCTGTCCATCAGTGGTTAAGGTAAAAAATCAAAATAAATCCGTCTTCTCAAGGAGTCCTATTTTTATTACTATATTTTAGAATAAAATTTGCTTTGACTTTTCTTCTACATATTATGACTTCTTTTAATTTTTATAGTTATATTGTTTGTTAAAATTATATAAACACCTAATTAATTATATGATTATCTTTTATTGTTCCTTCTTAGATTGTACTTTTATGGGGCAGGCATATCCACTTGCATACTGATATAATCTAAACACCTGCTTACAACAGGGCCTTATGATACTGTGGTAGAAGTGCAACAAATTCTAGTAGAACAAATGAGAAGAGACACTAGATGAACAGTTTCTGTGTGAGGTGTAGAACGTAAATTACTGATCAATCGTCAATTACTAAATTTCAAATGGAGGGCAGTGGGAGGTCATTTATGAAAATGAAAAAGATCCAATCCTCTATTTTGAATTAGTTCTGACCCTTCTTTTAAGTTAATGAATCTTTATGGAGAAAGATTCTAATTATCAAAATAATTTATATGAGTTATAAGTTTATGGCACGACGACCACATTTCTGACAACTGAGAAATTTCTGGATTTGAGTTCTGTTATGTAAACATGGCAGATGGTTACATAAACATAGTACTTAAGAACTATATTTGGCAAAAGAACAAAAATTATTCTTACAAGGACATTCTGCACTTTTGCTTAGAAGTCTAGGATTGTATAAAGATATAATATCCCTTTCCTTCAAGTCTGTAGAAAGTGAATATATCTTGCAATGTTCATCCATCAACCAGATTTCCAAATTGATTAAACTTTTTTGCTTCATATTATTTGGGGGATATTAAAATTTGATTTTATTTATTACACTTGTTCTTAAGATAACCATATTTGAGCTTTAGTCCAATTAACACGACCAATAAATCTGTATATTTGTGAAAAATAAAAGATAAGAAAAAATCACTGTGTGTCCTGTGTATATTTTAAGTAAAATATTATCCTGAAAATAAAACATTTTTGAAATTTTCTATATGATAAAATAATAGTAATTCACTTTAGTCTAAAAGGTAAGTGATTCAGGGACTAGCATGATAACTCATGGGGGTCTAAAGCATATAAGAGAACTGATTTCAATTCCCTGTATAGTTCCTGAAGCATTGCCAAGAGCAAACCAAAGTACTGAGATAGATATGATCATGTATGGCTCTAAATCTCTAAATAAAACAAGCCAGTTTCCAATACTTAACGGGAATAAAGAATATTAAAATTCGATCTTACATTCAAAACAAAGATAGCATGAGCTACATTATTAAAATAAATTTGTCATGAATGTATTTAGCCTATTATCAGATGGAGAACTTTTGTTATTTTTCTCAAGATGCTTTTGTTCTTTGAATTTTTACATGGTTCTTTTATCTAAGTTTCCTCAATTGTTTATTACAAAAGAATGTTTTGGGTTTTAGTTTTGTTTTGTTTCTTGGGACACACCCAGTGATTCTCAGGGGTTATTCCTGGTTCTGTACTCAGGAATTACCTCTGGTGGTAAACTGGAACAAAGGAGATGCCAGAGATGGAGGTCCCAGGCTGCCTGCCCTACTTATTGTGTTCTCTGATCCTCCAAAGAATGCTTTTACATTACAAGTATTTCTTACACCTTACTTGACTCCTTTGAAAAAAAAGAGAGAGAAAGATAATTAGCCATATTGTTAATACATAGATCTTCTTAATTGAATTGTTGACTCTTTGGCTAGCTCTTGCAAGGCAGACACCTTACCTCTAGCGCCACCTCACCGGCCCCTATTCTTAAATTCAATTTCTCTTTCTCCAAGTTGTGTTTGAAAAACCACTGCGTTAAACTTTCCAATGACTTTAGCATTTTTGGCAACCATATCTGATATTTCACAGGAAGATTTCCAATTAAAGTCCAGTGATCTACATTTCAAGTATCTAGGCAACAAGTTTTTATTACATAATGAATATTTAAGGCATCAAATCAGAAAAAGACCAAATTTAACAAAATAAAACTGAAGGTTGTTATGGTCATGGTATTTGTGGATTGAATCAGAGAGCTTTAAACGTTGTTTTTCAAAAGACTGAAAAATTGACCATGCTTTATTTTCCCCATGATTTTGGAATGAAGCTGCTTAATCCACTGAATATAGTTGAAATGTTTCTAGTTCTCTTATTATCAATGAAGGTAGACCAGAGAATATAGAGAGAATTTTACCTTAGGGAAATATGCTGCTGTGCAGTATCAGTAACTGTGTAGTCCATTTCTTCCTCTATGCTTAAAAATTAACAGCATGTTAACAGGGCTATTGCCTACACTGTCTGTTTAGGATTAGACCATTAAGTATTGATGGAGATAATTGTTCCTGCACTTGAACATCAGAAAGATGGAACGAAGAGTAGTTTAACTGACATTTGCCTTTATGCTTGGTAAATAGAGAGCTGGATTTAAAAGTACAGAAGGATAAGTGTTACCACATATTCAGTTCCATAGCCAAAGCATCATTGATCAGACACTGTAGTTTGTAAAAATGTTATAGTAAAAGTTAAATGAAACAATTCAGCCGAGCTTTGTTGAAATTGAAGTTGAATTCGTAGAACTGTGCTTTGAGAATGTATAAGCAGGATTCCTTGCTATTTGTCTAGTTATTTAATTTTGCAATGAAATTCAAATCTTCTGGTAGAAACTAATGTATTGTGTTGACCGTTTATTTTATAATTTAGATCAGAGATCCAAAACTACTTAACATAATACCTTCTTTATAGAAAATTAAGTAGGGTGGAGGCTTCCAAATCATGTTTAGAAGAGCACTAGGATTCCTCTACCAACCAGGTTGGTTTTGATTGTGAGGGCCAGAGAAAGTGATGTTGCTGGGCTCATGCCATGCTGGCAATGTTCAAGACTAATAACATTTAAGGCATATTCCTTAACCCCTGTACTACCTCTCAGAAACAGAAAATGACCTAATCCGTTAGTAATGCCTTGGCCTACTACTGATTTATCTTTTGGATTTTTCCAGTATCCCTTAGGTAGTATTTTTTACTTGTGAAAAAGTAATCTAAATGATTCTTTTTTATTATTATTTTCTTTCCTTTTAATATTTTTCTTTCTTTTTATTAGACCATTTCTATACTTTTAACAAATAATGCTGAAGCATAACAGTTGATTAAATAAGTCTCTATGCCGATGCTTTTGTGATATATCTATCTTGATTCTTCTGGATGGTGGAATTTACTTCTGTTTATACTCAACTGAGATGTTAGGTTCAATGCTTTGTTCCTGTGATAAGATACTGCTTGGCTGCACTGGGAGACAGCAAGGCCACACAGTAAAAATTCATTGTTACATTTACTTTGTCCTCTGGATGTCATCTGTACCTCGAAACCTAGCATAGTACTTATAATCCAAGTTAATTGATAAATATAAGCCAGACTTTATTTGCAAGAACAACCTTCTTATAATATTGCTATTTAGTTATTAAAAACACCCCCTTTGACAGAACTTAACATTAGCAACTTTAAATGACCATGCAGGATTCTCAGGAGTTAGGTTAGTTTATTTGTGAAATTCAGTTTTTCATCATTATTTGACTTTTGTTGATAAGTAGGCTATATCTCTAGCATGTAATTTGTGGCAAAATACTCAAAATTACTCTGAGAAACATTTTTATTCATTACTAAAATGATAACAATACTTTATTCAAATAATTTTTTAAGAATAGGTGATATATGTCTGGAGTGGTAGCACAACAGTAGGGCCTTTGCCTTGCACACAGTCAATCCAGTATGGACCTTGGTTCTATCCCCAGCATCTCATATTCATATGGTCCTCCGAGCCAGGAGCAATTACTGAGTGCATAACTAGGAGTAACCCCTGGGTGTCAAAGGGTATGGCCCCCAAAAAAGAGTAGGTGATATATTTCTTTTAAAATATTTCTTCAGTACTCAGAACAGCATAAGTACTCAATACAGCAAGAATAAAATTAGTGTGCCTTATTTTCCATTAAAAAGTTATGGACCCAAAGTCTCTAGATAGTGGCAACAAAATTGGGCAATTTTTGATTTAATTAAAATTGCTTTTAAATAATTATTTTATTTTGTTCCTAGGCCATCACTGTCATGCAAACTCCTGTTTCTGTGTTAAGAGATTGATCCTGGGGTCGGGCGGTGGCGCTGGAGGTAAGGTGCCTGCCTTGCCTGCGCTAGCCTAGGATGGACAGTGATTCGATCCTCCGGTTTTCCATATGGTTCCCCAAGCCAGGAGCGACTTCTGAGTGCATAGCCAGGAGTAACCCCTGAGCGTCACTGGGTGTGGCCCAAAAACCCAAAAAAAAAAAAAAAAAAAAGAGAGAGAGAGAGAGATTGATCCTGGAAGAGCTTGATATCACATGAGATATTAGGTACTGAAACCAGGTCCACTGAGTGCAATATAAGTGCCCAACTGCTGTACTATCTCTCTAACACTGACTTTCAATATTATTTTATTTATATGAATGTCTCTTTTTTTTGCCTATACCTTTCTCTATCTTTAATAGTTTAAATCTGCATGTCATTAATGATTTGCTTAGTACAGTAGTCTAACTATGAGCTAAACCATAGCACTCCAAGATTTAGTAAATGCCACTGAAGTTTTATATTGGATCTTTGATACCCTATTCCACAAAATGGAACCATATTAGGAGATGGGGCCTCTAAAAGAAGTAAATTGGTTAAAATAAAACTGATAGAGTGGTACCTAACCTAGTCCTACAGTATCATTATATGAAGAGGACCTTAGACCCTGAAGTGAAGAAATAAAAAAAAAAAAGAATAAAACATAAGCATGTATTTTATAACATAAGAGTGGTAGTCTTCAAGTCTAGAAAAGAAGCCTGGGAAGAAATACACCTTACTACACAGTGGATTGCAATTTTTCAAAACTGTAAACACACAAAAACACATTTTTATCAGTTAAGCCACCCAGTTTGTAACATTTTTATCCGAGCTTTAGAAAACTGAGTCAATAGTGAACAACAAACAAATACTATTCAATTTTGATTTTAAAAAGTACAAAATAAAGTGAATATCTAAAAAAAATGTTGCATTACTAGCTACTTGCATTTTCTGGTAAAGTATGATTCTCTCTCATTGGATACTTATTTTTATCATGAACTTTTGCTAAAGAGAGGTTTGAAAAATATTGAATATGTAAGACAATGTTATTTCAGTGACCATCTTGATATTTGATCTCCTTGACTGAAAGAAACTTACTGATGTAATTTTGTTTATTACATCAGGTAATTATTATTACAACAGATATATATTCCTGCTGCTGTGATTCCAATCAATTACAGTCTTATGCTGAGTGATTTTTGCTTGTTTAATATCTTAAAAAAATTCCTTGACTCACCCTATTTGGGTGTACTTCAGTATTGCTACTAGCTATATGCCACTGTGCTGGGCTTTTCCCAACCTTCATTTAAAGTGGCCAGACTTGGGGCCAGAGCGGTGGTGCAAGGGGTAGGGCATTTGCCTTGCACATGCTAACTTACGATGGGCCATGGTCTATCCCCTGGCTTCCCATTATGACCCCCCAAACCAGGAGCAATTTCCGAGCACATATCCAGGAGTAACCCCTGAGTATCACCGGGTGTGGCCCCCAAAAAGAAAAAAAAAGTGACAAGACTATCTGGCATTAATAAATTGGCTTATTTTAAATAAACAAGTTTCCCCACAATCTGTGTCAAGTGAAGTTATTTGTAGAGACAATAAATATGTTATAATTACTTTTCAGGAAAGATCAACAAAATTCACTCAGTAACTACTTTGCCTACTCAAAAAAATAAGATAAGTAGCAGAGCATAAGGTCTGTTGCATATCATATTTTATAAGGTCTACAGAATATATTTAATCATTCATGAAGACAAATGACCTCAATTTTCACGCTTATTTATTATAAAAATTTAATATCCAATTTTATATTAAAAACCGCATAAAATTTAACACCAAGCAACCTGCTTGAAAGATAGACTTAGATATGAATATAGAGTTTTTATTTTTCTATTTTTGGGGAGGGCATAGCCAATGGTTCTTTGTATTCAGAAATCACTCCTCGCGATGCTCTTGGGACCACTTATGGTGCAGAGTATTAAACCCAGATTTCCTTATCAAGAAAAGTACCCTGTTCATTGTATTATCACTCTAGCCTGAATCTTATTTATTTTGAGGGAATAAACAAGATAAAATTTTCCAGCTCTCCCTCCTGTGTATGTAATATTATTAGAAACAATGTGAGGAGATAGATCAGATCATGATTCCCATCCCTCTTGCATCTGGGATGAAAATGAAACTTTTTAGTATTGATAAGGTAGATATCACTATGGCTTTTTGATAAACCAGGTCCCACAGTCTCATATTTACATACCTATTTCTCTAAATTCTACCTCATTAAAAAATGTATTTTAGGGCTGGAGCAATAGTACAGCCATAGGGCATTTGCCTTGCATTAGGCTGACCCAGGTTGGATCCCAGTCGGGCATCCCATATGGTTCCCCCGAGCTTGCCAGGAGAGATTTCTGAGAACAGAGCCAAGAGTAACCCCTAAGCGGCCAGTGTGACACTCATTTTATATATATAAAATTTTATATATATAAAAATTTTATATATATATATATAAATTTTATATATATAAAATTATATATATATAATTTTATTTTATTTTCTTTCTTTGTTGCAGAAAGTTTTCCTTGTTTCTTACACTATCCACACTCTGGGAGGCAAAGGTAATTAAATGAGGTCCGATTGAATTTCAGTTCTCAAATTTGCCTATAATTTGTTGGACTACCTAGTTCTCTCTTATTCAGTCTCTCTCCTCTCTCTCTCTCTCTCTCTCTCTCTCTCTCTCTCTCTTTCTCTCCTCTCTCATTTTTCTGGGCCACACCTGATGGTGCTCAGAGGTTACTTCTGGCTTTGTGCTCAGAAATCGCTCCTGGCAGGCTCAGAGGACCACATGGGATGCCAAATTCAGGTCTGTCATGGATTCTTGCATGCAAGGCAAATGCCCTACTACTCCTGGCAGTCTCAGGAGGCACGTATAGGAAGGATGCTGGGGTTGGAACCTGGGTAGGTCGCCTCCATGCAAGGCAAATGCTCTATCTGCAGCACTATCACTTATCACTTAGCCCAGTTATAGGTTAGTTTTGATTTGTGCAAACATTGGCAGAGAGCCTGGTAAATATATGCCCTTTAAAATGTACTACCTTAAAGCATCTAGTTCCAGGAAATAACATCACAGTATGTTTGTATTAAAAAAAAAGCCCTCTGTGATAGAAATTTAGTTGCCTTTGGAAAAACTTTAAGTCAATGCTGTGTTTTAGATGTAACATTAAGGTGTTTTTCCTCTCCTGCGCCTTTGAGAGCAAAATCAGCAGTAACTGGTTTTCAAGTAAGAAAGTAGAACTGAGGTAAAATTGCAAATTTTCTCTGTTGCTTTTATTTTATAAGCTGGATTTTCTGTAGCCTTTATGTGACTATAATGAAATTTGTGTTTTCTCCTGACTTTATTTTGAAACTAGAAATATGTAGACTTCGGGTGGGAGGAGCACAAAAGTAATTGAACGCATGTAGACCTCATTTTGGTTCACTAAAAACAGTTTAACATTTATAACCACGCTTCTGTTCAGCCTGTGATATCTGACATTTTATAGAGTACAGGATACTGCAAACATAGAACAATTTTGTTAACACTAATTGGAACTGTGTTCTAAAAAATATCTGAGGTGGAGATGTACAGATTGACTTTCTTCAGATTTGGCTTTTTTAGAGTTTTTGTTTTTTGGATCATAGCAGGTAGTACTCAAGACTTTCTCCTGGCTTTGTATTCAAGGATCACCCTGGTGGGCTCTGGATCCATATGGAGTGCTGGGTGTTGGCAGCATGCAAGACAAGTGCCTTACCACTCTTTTAAATTTGGAGTTCTAACCTCACATCTTGGGGAATTGTTCAACACAGTTTGATGTAAGAGCAAAAAATATTGTGATTGAAGCCCTTGGTGTTGTTTAATATGTCTAGTTTATTAGACCTTCATGGAGGAATCATAGTCTCAGTCACCTTTTGTTATGCCTATTTACTAAGGGAAGAATGTTATCTCACATTTTAAATACATAAAAAACTTGGAAATCATTTTATTTTAAATGATTGTTTGAGAAATACTAATGTATATTCAATTTTATAAACACTTTCCAATGATGTCGACTTTCTACTTCAATATTGAAAAACCTCTGTAGAATTAATAAAGTTAAAATTTTACTTTGAACTTTTCCCTAAGTGTATAGTCTCATTCACAGAGTATCTTTCTATTCTATTCATTGCTATAATAAACCGGAAGAATTCTTGGTTAAACCTGAGTATATTTAAATGCTCTATATGTTCTTGTTCTAAATTGCATGTTTTAAGCATATTGCTTTGAAATCCTTAAAAAATGCATACTGAATTTTGATGTGTTCTAAAACAGTCATGAAAATTAACATCTTCCCTCAGCCCAGGGCCAAACAGACTTTTTTGTAGGGCCAAATTAGAATCTGCCTACAAGTTCCAAATAAAAAAAGGTAGCAAGCAGGCAACTTTTTTAAGTCAAAAAAGGCAAAGTAGTCCTAGCATGGCTATCATTTTTGGTAATAGAAGTGTCTGAAGGAAGGAATAATACTTTAACTTAGATTTAACCCTTCAGAATATGTAGATATAAATAGATCCTTTTCATTACATAAGCAGGCAAATTGTACTTTATAAAATGACAAGAAATTATTTTTAATGTAGAAGTATAAAATACTAGGATGGAACCTATAGGGATTGTCAGCTGGGTACTATTTTTAGATTTTTTTAGGGCTCGCATTTGAGCAGGCTGAACTTGTTATATGGATTTAAGAGATCAAAAGTCTGAATTATAAATCTCTGATAAGGTTAATATTGCTACCTGCTTAAAAATTTCATAGGTGAAACTAATAACAACTATCTTTTTATTTTTATTTTTTGAGTCACACCCTATTATGCTCAGGAGTTACTCCTGGCTATGCGCTCAGAAATCGCTTCTGGCTTGGGGGGCTATATGAGATGCCAGGGGATGGAACCATGGTGCATTATGGTTAGGTCAGCTGTGTGCAAGGCAAACACCCTATTGCTGTGCCACCACTCAGGTCCCTAACAACAACAATCTTAACAGTTTTATTTTGGTCACTAAAATATTCAATGTCCATGTGTCAGGAAGGCGGGAGAACATTGAGTATCTGGAAAGATTAGAGAGACAGTGTGAGAATGTGAAATTGGACAATTCATTCATGTCGGTGTCAGGAACCAATTTAATTATTAAGAGATTTTTGAGACCCCTACAATGCTGGACATGCCAAATATTGTGCTAGATATTTTTTCTTAGATAATGAGCCAAATATTGGCAAGTCAGGGTTTCTGCTCTTAAAGAACTCACACTCTCATATACAAGTGCTTTAAGAGAATGAAACAAATATACAGTATAGAGGCTATGATACTAGGACCAGAGTAATAGCACTGTGGGAGGTCATCTACAATGGATTTGACCCACGGCTCAGAATTCTTCTAGCAAATTGGAATTATTAAAAGAAAAAGATGAATATTAAGAATGTTATTTTGGAATTGAAGGTGACTAGAAATTAAATATTTTTTCTGAAAGTACATAAATTATAGATACTCTAGTAGAATTTCACGATCTTTTCAGTCAAGCACAATACTTAGATGTACTGATTATGGAGGGCTGTAGCACAAATCTCTGATTCATAGTTCATCAAAAGATCCATCTTTAAGCTCAAAAATCTATTAATCTGCTGTGTCAATGTGACCAATGTTGCATCCATTGTATTTAATGTGAAATAAAAGGAGATTTATGTGATACTTTTCAATGGAATACAAAATCCTGTGTATTATTTTAATTTATGCCAACAGAATTTTAGTAAATTATGCCTGCCAATTAATTTAGAAAAAAATATCTTTGTATGGTATTTTCAAAATCCCTTTTGAAAAACTAATTGAACAAAAAGCCAAATCTGTTCAACAGTGCTCAGACTATACTAAAACAATAGCAATCCAACAATAAAAACAACAATAACAACAGCCACAATTAGATTAAATAATTAAAGGCTTAATTTTTAAAAAGAAAACACTTTTTCTATTTATTCTTCTCTCCAACTACCACCTTATCTTCTACTTATCAATGACCAGATTATACAATGAAGAGTTGTACAGAGAAAATAACATTTAACTTTTACCTGCAACTTATATATGGTTTATTCTCTATATACCAGGTACTATGTATATAAGGGACTAGAAGATGAAAGTACTATTCTTGTCCAAATTCTTCTTTTTTAGTGTTAACATTTATGTTTGCTTATTTGTATGTTTCTTTATTTTTATTTAATTACCTTATCTACACATCATGGTTACAAAATTATTCATGATTGTGTTTGATTCATACCATATTTCTCCAGTATGCATTTTCTGTCATCAGTATCCCAGTTTCTCTCCCATCCTCTCTTCTCTGCCTCTGGGGAGGCATTTTATTTTTTCTTCTCTCTCTATTTATCTCTCTTTCACTCTTTCTCTCTTTACATACTGTGGTTAGAAAAATGAAGTCATGAAAAAATGCTATACATGGATGAATATAGAGATTATTCTACTGAGTGAAATAAGTCATATAGAGAGGGATAGATATAGAATAATCTCACTCATTTTCAAGATATAAGAAAAATAACAGTATGGTAATAATATCCACAGACAACAGAGATGTAGGCCAGGTGAACAAGACCATGGTAGAAAATTTGCCACAAACATCAGGGAGTGCAGTTAGGGGAGAGAAGGATCCACTATGACAATGAAAATTGGAACTGATCACTTTGGACAAGAACTGGGTGCTGAAAGAGAATAAAGTGACATACGTGATAAACCTTCTTTAACAATCTTGCCCAAATTCTTAATAATATTGATAAAAAGAGAACATATATCAAAGAACGTAATGTGAATAGGGAAATTTAGAGATTATAGTGGGAAAATAACCATGATGGAAGAAAATAAATTTTCCTGAAATAAAGGAAACATGATTTTTAAAAGCTTAGAACAACTCTTATGTGGGAAATTATATTTATTGGCCTATAAAAAGGAAGATTTCTGTTCCCAAATCAGTGTAATAGGACATGTGTTGTTTGTTAGATTTTGGTTTTATTTTATAGGATAATGATTTGTACTCATTTCTCTTGTGATATGGAACATAAGCCTTCATATACATGGGATGTTACAGAATAGAAGTGTTAACTATTTTAAACAGAGATGATCCTAGCAATGTTGCTTTAGTTAGATAAAATAATAAATCTCAACTTTAGAAATAGTGGGAACTAATCAAATAAGAATAGTAAGCTAAGCTAAATTCTATCTCTCTGTTCTCCTTGGCATTGATATTAATTTGAAGACCAATATCTTGCTTCAATCAAGTGTTTCATTGGGAGTCTTTCTAATGGTAAATATAGTTGTCAGAGGCAGATGTTAGATATTAAAATGCCTTAATATTAATTTAATTTAAAATAAGTTACTTATTTATGTATATACAGACCAAATTAGACATAGTGGAATTTAAACTCAAGTTTTAGTGCTGAGGGATTTATATGTTAAACATTTTGTTTTTCTTTTACATTATATCTCTCTATATCTTACTTGAAAGGATAATACTTATAATATAGAAAATTTACCAATACAATTTTTAAAATATTATTTTCTCTGGCCAATTTAAAAAATATCCTGTTAGAGTTATTCTTTTTAACTCTTTGACAGAAATATTTATATTATTATGACATAATATTTTTACTAAATGATTAATAGCTATATAACATTATTCCTTTCTTCTAGCCATGCCTCACCATAAGCAACCATAGAAAGTCAATTTACTGTTAACCTGTTTTGGGGCCACACTCTGTAAATGCTCAGTAGCTACTTCTGGCTAGGAGCTCAGAAATTGCTTCTGGCTAGGGGGCCAGATGGGACTCCAGAGATCGAACGGGGTCTGTCCTGGATCGACTACATGCAAGACAAATGTCTTACCACTGTGCTATCACTCTGGCCCCGAGTACTTATTTTTGATTGTTAACTTACACACACTATTAGAAACTATTACTGAAGTAGATTGGCAAATAGCATACAGAGGGAAATTTTGGCTTAAAATTTTCATTTTTCCTAATTTACTTTATCATTTTGTTTCTAATTTGCAATTTTCTGAGACTAGAATCACAATGAATATGCAAAAGCATAAAGCAATCTAGGCAAATTATGTCACAGTTATTGGTCTCAGTTTAAATATCTATAAAAGAGCAATAATTTTTATTATAAACTTCTTGTTAATTTCTTTAATTCCATGATTTACCAAGTTGTTAATAATACAGTTGTTTCGACGGATTTATTCCCTATCTGGGAGCTGGGAGTTTCAGTAGCTTGGGGCTCGGCAGGCCCCTGCCATGCGGCAGGGGTCCTGCTTAACCAGGCCTAGGGGGGTGCCAGAC
>PVKC010009225.1:0-27133 GCA_004027635.1 Crocidura indochinensis
TATGTGGTGCATATCTTTATCGCTACAATGCTCACTAGATGTCTTATTTGATATGTCTTTGTAAAATGTTGTGGTGTTTCACCTTTTCTTTTCCCCTTCTCTCAAACTGAGGATGAGAACTGCTAGAAGGACTCTGCCCATTGTAGGCATACCTAATTTTTACCCCACTCTAGTACGTTACTCTTCCCCAAACAAAACCGCTATCTAATCCTACCTCCCAATCAGAGGGAGAAGCAATGGAGATACCAAGCCCAATCAGATATAAGACCACCAAGTAATAAACCAGAAACAGAGGGAGTCACTCAATACAGAAGACCCTGGGGAGAGGGTGGAGGATATGGGAGACAGAATGGGAAAGGAGGTGGAGGGAGGACAACTTGGTGATGGGAATTCCCCTGATTCAATGTTTATTTGTAAATGGAATATTACTGTGAATATTATGAAAACCACTATGATTAAAATAAAAAAAATGGAAAAGAAAAAAAAATTGGAATTCAGAAAACTAAAGCAAAATTATATTAAAACATAATGTTAAGATTTCTAAATCAAGTACTTCCCTTTTCAAGATCTAGGCTCTTTACACAGCAGTACAAATGAGAACAAAATTATAAAAAAATTTTAGAGAGGTCAATCCCAGTTTTTATTTACACAATTTAGTTTAGACCTCACCCTAAAATCACCTTACTAATATGAACCTGTAGTATATGGCACAGCACTAATTTTCATAAGCACTCATTATTAATTTACTAAAATAAATCTCTGACTAGAAATTATTATAAATTATATCACTAAATACTGAATTATAACTACAGAGGTTATATGTTTGCACCATGAATCAGTCTCTGGAGTGTATAGGTATTTGGAATATTAATTTGAAACAATTAATTAACAATGCTCTTGAAGTATAAATGGCTTGTTCTTCTTTGTTGAATCTCTGATGGGTACAATTTCCAATGGCATTGAGGGTAAAGTGAAGACTACAGCCACTATACGTTGTTTCAGGGCCCTTACAATGCTTGGATTAAGTATGTGAACTTACATGCACAAGCCAATTTTTCTATGACTTGAGTCAGGGTCTTAGCCTAGTAGAAAGTAAGTTAAGAAATTTAGAAACTAAAAATTATTTGAACGAACTTGATTCATTTTTAAAATAATACAAAGGAAAATGTTTGTGGGACTAGAATATGAGTCTATCCAAATAGAGGCATCTGCTATTCAAAAATTATACCCAGGGACTGCAGCGGTGCTACAAGCAGTAGGGCATTTGCCTTGCACATGCTAACCTAGGACAGACTGCGGTTTGATCCCCTGGCGTCTCATATGGTCCCCCAAGCCAGGAGCAATTTCTGAGTGCATAGCCAGGAGTAACCCCTGAGCATCACCGGGTGATGCCTAAAACCCCAAAATAAATAAATAAATAAATAAATAAATAAATAAATAAATAAATAAATAAATAATACCCAGGGTGGAGATACAACGCAGAAAACACTTGCACTTGGTTTCTATTTCTGGTACGCATATGGATGGCCTGAGCATGACCAAGAGTGATCCCCGAGTAAAGAGGAAAGGGTAAACCCTAAGCAGTGTTCGGGGTGGTCTGAAAACAAAAACGGAAACAGTAAATATTAGATGTTAGTTCTGAAGAATCTATTACCAAAAATGTGTTGATTTGTAGAAAAATAATAAACACCTAAATGATTTAAAAATGTATACTTTAATAATAAAAAGTAAAACATTTTAACCCCCTACTTAGGAGGTTTGAATTATCAACAATTTAATTTTTGGTTTTTAAAATTATTTAAAGAAAAGTAACAATTTTTAAAGTCTGGGTTAAATAGCATTCAAAGGACGAGAGCGATAGCACAGAGATAGGGCATTTGCCTTGCAAGCAGCTGACCAGGAGACCTCAGTTCAATCCTTTGTATCCCATATGGTCCCCCAAGCCAAAAGTCATTTTTCAGTGCATAACCAGGAATATCACCTGAGCATCACCAGGTGTGGCCCAAAAACCAAATACCAAAAAACTAAATTGCATAAAAAATAATCTGCAATAAAAATAGCCTTACATCTTCATTTTCTTGGTGTCTTCTATGTTTTTATTTCTGAAAATATTCATGTTCTAATGCATGAATTTTGTTAATTGCAAATGCACTACATTTTCTCAGGAAATGTATATTAAAGAATATACATTAATGAATATACAGCCATTAGAATAAATTTTACCTAATTCTGCAGCCCTGGCATATCATACTAAAAGAATTTTCAAAATATTTTGAACCTTTGATTTTCAATAGTCTTTCCAATTTTAAGTACTGATGTATAGGCATACTCAACATACTGTAATTCATAGAGCAAGTAGGTATTTTCTTGATTCACATTGACCACTTTGGAAGACCTTGCAATCAACACCAGAAAGTTCAAACTCTATTTATGGATCTATTTCTCCTATCATATCCATGGGGTGCCATAGTAACTATAAGGGTTGCAAAACCTTATTTTACAACAAAACCACTTCTGGTTTTCTGTTATAAGCCATAAATTTCACCTGCTTTGAACTGTCATATGTCAAGCTCTTGTCTGCTGGCACAACAGAATATTATGCTCACATATGTATGTACACATATCTACAATCACGCACACACAGTCTAGATATAGAATGCACTAAAATGTGAATTTGATAATCCTATCAGTGCACACACACTACTTCCTCAACACTTCCAAATCTTTAAATTGTATTTTTTGGGGGTTGGTTGGGGGTTTGCTCTTACTTGCCATGAAAGGCAATACTCCTACAGGGCTGAGAATTTGCAATTTTCCTCACCCCTAGTATCAACCTGTGGATCAGAGAATTAGGCTTATAATGTGAAAAATTAAAAGAACAGTAGGAAGGAAAAGACATATTTCAGAGAAATTTAGAATGAATGGAGACTAATTTGATGACACATGTAATGAGACTAAAGTTTAATATTATTAAAAGAAACAACAAAAATGCTTCTGATTTTAACATTGTTCAGTCTGTGGGAAAGAACAAAGAAGACACTTTCAATTTTGTATGTACTTTATTTTTAAATAGATTTAGTTCCACGTGAAACTGACATTTATGACTAATACTTACATTTAAGGATCAGAATAGAAGGAGATTGGAATTGTGATTTCTAATTTTCATCTAAAAGAGTGGCACAAAAAATAATTATTCCCACTTAACCCGTAATTTTCCAAGCTGTGGGTATTAGCACCTTGTAAGAATGGAGATAAGAAAAGGATAAATGTCTAAGCTTTCACATTCAAAGATCCGTGTGTGTGTGTGTGTGTGTGTGTGTGTGTGTGTGTGTGTGTGTGTGTGTGTGTGTGTTTGTGTGTGCGAGCACTGACACTTAACTTTTTTATTTTGTTTTTTACAAAGTCTGGGAATGAAACCAGATCTCGTGCATTCCCAGCAGATGCTTTACCATGGAGTCACATTGCTGACCTCTGGTAACATTTTAAATGCCAAATGTAAAAAATAAGTAATGACCTTTTCCTATTCAGTTCCAGTGGATTGAAAAAATTGCCATCAGTCTTATTAGTAGGTTTTAAATAGATCATTTTTGTCTAATATTGTCTTCTTTCACAGTATCCCTTTACTATTAAATAAAAATTTCCTGTCTTTAGAACAAATGTGCATATCTTTTAGCATCATAATCAAGTACTATATACACTGTATACATTCTGTATACAATCTATATATGCACATATATTCTTTGTTTGTTTGTTTTTGGTTTGGGGGTCCCACTGGCAGAGCTCAGAGGCCACTCCTGGCTCCATGCTCAGAAATTGCTCCTGGCAGGCTCGGAGAACCATATGGGATGCTGAGATTTGAACCACTGTCCTTATTCGTGCAAGGCAAACACCTTACCTCCATGCCATCTCTCCGGCCCCACATATATTTATTTATATACTAAAATGGAATTCCACTTTTCTCATTTAATTTACTTTAACATTCATATAAATAACTATATGAATTTTTAGATTTGAGAAAGATTGCATTTGTGCTTGTGAGAAGGATTATCCAGGAAAAATATATTCTTAGTTCATTAATTTAAAAAATGGCTGATTTTAATAATCTTCTCATTCTTATTATATCATAACAGTAAGACATTTTAATTTAAAACAATTAATATAAAATGTTTGAATAAGGCTGAAAAGGTAAAGCACTGGCTTTGCCTGCAGCTGATCCAGATTTGATCCCTGAACCTCACCAGGAATAATTCCTGCACTATGGTCTAGGAGTTATACCTTGAGAACATCCAGGTGTGAACCAGTAAATCAAAAACACATTATACCATAAAGAAACCAGTAACAGCAGAAACAACAGCGTAGAGAGAACAGGTATGTAATCAGCCTTTTACTATAAGGCCTATAATAATGTCTTAGGGATCTTATATAGGATCACAAGTAAAGAATATGATGGGAAGTTAGTGACTCCAGCAGAAGCGTTTCATAACAATGTTTTAATGCCTTAATCTTATTATAATTAAAATAACCTTTCAACTTTTCTGTCCACAGGGTTTCTTGGATATAAAAGGCGGACAACCTAAGTTGACACCTCGGTGCCCAATCACACTAGATACCATACTCAGTTTGCATTATGAAAATGCCTTGATAAAATACTTTAATATACCTTTATCTCTTGGTTATGGCCTCTATTAAGATCTGAAGCATGTGACTAGACAGATCACTGAAGCAATCAACTGGACCCACAGACTTATATTATAGAACTTATTCATTGAACACATTTAGGCAAATTAATATCTCCTTTCTCTTTTCTTCTCTCTTCACACTACTTCTTCTTTCTCCCTTTTCTTCTTCTACCTTTTCTTCCTCATTATCATCAATTAATTCTATGTCAAATAAAAACCACACTGTTACTGTCTCTTTAGGAAAGGAAATTCGATACACAAGGTGCAGTGAACAATACTATATAGAGTAACCACCTACATAGATAGACCTCACTAACATATTGTTTAGTACTCGAGATGAGAAACCTATGTGTATCCTAAATTGCTCCAGTCATCACATAATCCCGAAACCCTCATTCAAGAGGCCCAACTCCATCACTAACAAAATCTCTAGAAATTAAGAAAACCTCCCAATGTTGACACACTGACCCAATGTCTCTTAGTTGATTTATTAGTTTCTTTACCTTACTTTTACTATATTTACCTATTTTTCTGTTCTCTTATTTCTTACTCTCCCCTTCTCTTTTTCTTAATCTATACCTAAGCTAACTATTGTATGTTTCTATGTGTGCATGAGCACACATAGAGAGGATTCCTCCATGAGAGCCAAACCTAAATTATAAGCAACCCATGCCTATAGTATATATAGCCCTCCTATAGACTATCACCTCTCCTTCCCCTTCAGAAATCCTACTGTCCCTTCACCCCCCAATCCCAATCTAATATACCATTTTATTAAAGTTGTTTACCTTCAATTCTTAACCCATTAGATATCAAGAGCGATCTCCTACCCCAATAAGTCATTACCCAGCACCCAAGCCAAGAGACACCCACTCAGAACCATACCTTATCCCCGGCAAGAAACTACAACCAACACCCCTGCTGATTCATGCTGTGTGACCCTCCTTCTCACCTTTCCCAAACGTGGACTATTGTTTGATACCGGACTCAGCTCCAGAAGGATCCCCAGCACAAGAATTCTACCTGAGACATCTCTGCCCCAAGTCTTTTTTCAATTTCAAGAAGACCAGGGTGAGTGATAAAAATGTGCCCTAGATCCCACACCCCACAAGAAAATCTCAAAAGACAATGGGGAAGCCTATATTTCTTTATAAATTTAAGATTTATATAATACTACCTCTTAATCTGTTTATCCCCAAATGTAAGGTAGTCTCCTGCATCACTTTGTTCCTTTCATTACTTTTTTAACTCATCTAAATTTTTTTCTTTATATATATGTGAGTATATCTATCTATATTCATATACACATATGTATATATACATATACATATTATATATATATATTTGTCTTGTTTCTGTTTTCTTCTCTTCCTTAACTTAACCTCTTTTGGTTCTGCTTGGTACAAAAACCTACTATAAAAAGTCTTGCCTAGGATAATAGCTCAGGTAAAAATCAGGGCACAGAGAAGATGGAGCCTGACACTCCCACTCCCCATGCACCAGCAATATAATATAGCACCATTTCTTCCTGCAATACATACTAAAAAGGAGGAAATTTTACATATAGAAACAAGTTCTTATCTACTAGGGATAAGAATTCAGACTTTTTTACAATTAAAGAAAAACACAAAAATAATCTAAATATGATTTGCAATTTTAAAATATGACAAAGTGGTAGCACAGCATTTGCCTTGCACGTGGCTGACCCATGACGAATTCACGTTCAATCCCTGGCATCCTATATGGTTTCCTAGCCAGGAGCGATTTCTGAGAGCAAAGCCAGGAGTAACTCCTGAATGCTGCTGGGTGTGGCCCAAAATAAAACAAAAATTATGACAAAACAATGAAATTAATATTTCTTTTGGTTTTTGAACCACACCCGTTGCTGCTCAGGGGTTACTCCTGGCTATGCGCTCAGAAAACGCTCCTGGCTTGGGGGGACCATATGGGATGATGGGGGAAGGAAACGCAGTCTGTCCTAGGCTAGCGCATGTAGGGCAGATGCCTTACAAGCTCAGGCAGGTACTTTAGCGCCCCCACTCCAGCCCTAATGAAATTAATATCTTATATCTACAAAAAGCATTAATATACAAGAATATGCTAACAAAAATTATAGACCTTTACAAAGGTCTTTCTCTCAGTAGTAATATTGCCCATGAGAAGCTCAAAATGTGCATTACAAAAATTACTCATAAACTCATAAAATGGACTTTTAAATGTCTTTTAAATTTCTCAATTTTCTAAAACTTGAATGATCAGTAAAGACTATTATCAAAAGAGACTACTACCACTATTTTATACACAGAAGCACTCTAAGAAAATGTTCCTTTCTAATAAATATGCACATATATTTTAAGGTCTAACTAATTAGAAAAATAATATGCTATTGGCATAGTACCTCTGAGAGCAACAGATTTGTCAAAAAACCACCTTTTGTTGATAAAATCCACTTTTTCTCAGAATGTTGCTGGTGGTAGTTTCACTGAAATCAAAATGCTTCAATGTGACTGACCACAGACTCTGTCCATTTTTTCTGACTGCTAAGCTTCCTATGTTCATATTATAAAAGATGTTGCACCCTGTGGATACAGATCTAAGTTATACATTTCCAGGTTCAATTCATACTCATTAAAGAATTGCAAAATACAAAATTAAAACATTACATTATCCCTATTTTCCAGAACATCTACATTCTGGTAGATTTTCATTCTCTATCAAGCAGGGATCCATATATAATTATGTATAACAATTAGAAACCCATTTGCAATCAGCGTGCATGTCAAAGTCATGCCATAGAACTATTGCTTGAAGAAATAAAAAAAATTACTAGAATTAGGGTTAGGTTTGGGGTTGTGTTAGGATTAGAGTTAGGTTCTGTCAGCAGCTTCTGTCTGGCAACTCCAGTGGACTTCAATGACTCTGCTTCAAGGAGTGGGAAACACGAATCAGCATACGGAAAAATATTGGGGAAACACGTTCTGGTAAGTGTGCTTCAAATTTAATCTCCAAGCTAGGAGTTTTTAAGGAGTAAAATGACAGTCTTAGGTATGAACGGAATTTCCACTTTGACAAAGGACAAGAGTTTTAGAAAAACAGAACCATTAGCAGCAGGTCTGTTAGATATACATAACAATCTAATTGGCTAGGCAGCTCAGGTGAAAAGGATTTATTTGAGAAGTTCTGAGTCAGAAGGGAGAAAGTTAGCATATCAAAAAGCAAAACTGTGAGGCTGGAGTGGTGGCTCAAGCAGTCAGGCATCTGTCTTGCCTGCCCTAACTTAGGATGGAAAGCTGTTCTATCCCCCAGTGTCCTATATGGTGCCTCAAGCCAGAAATGATTTCTGAGTGCATAGCCAGGACTAACCACTGAGTGTCACCAGTTGTGGCCCAAAAAGCAAAAACAAACAAACAAATAAAAAGAGCAAGACTGTAAAACTGCTTGACTAATATTTGAGAGCTAAACTTGATTGCTAGGTTCAGGCCACTTGATCTAATTCACACCTTAGTACTATATAATCACACAAGTATCCTGGGTAATACAGAATCTAAAGACTTCTGGAATAATAATCACAGAACTAAGCAGCTCAATATCCTTAACCCTCACAGTGAAACACTGCTCTGGGGCCGGGCGGTGGCGCTGAAGGTAAGGTGCCTGCCTTACCGCGCTAGCCTTGGACGGACCGCGGTTCGATCCCCCGTGCCCCATATGGTCCCCCAGGCCAGCCAGGGGCGACTTCTGAGCGCATAGCCAGGAGTAACCCTGGGCGTCACTGGGTGTGGCCCAAAAACCAAAAAAAAAAAAAAAAAAAAAAAAAAAAAGAAACACTGCTCTGATTGTTCAGGTCTTGCTAGTAGGGGCACCCCTAATAAAATTAAATTAAAAAATAATTAAATATTGTATTAGAAGTTTTTATTCACTATTTCATGACAGATTTATGATATTTCGAAAAACCAAAGATATATAATATATATAAACTATATATACATATATGTATATATATTTATACTTACATAAATATATCTATATTTATTATTCGGTTTTGGGCCACACCCAATGACGCTCAGGAGTTAATCCTGCTATGCACTCAGAAATCAATCCTGGCTTAGGGGACCATATGAGGTGCCAGGGATCGAACCCAGGTCCATCTTGGGGAGTCGTGTACAAGGCAAATGCCTTACCACTGAGCTATGTTCTGACAGCACAACCTTAATTTTTGAAAAACATGACGGTAAACTTCATTTTATACCCAGCACCACTAGGTTAGTTAAGTGGAAGACTTTTTGAAACAATCTATTTTCAACATAAAGAAACTGTGCTATCTGGATCATGCTAGTAAGTTAGTGTCACAGATTATTTTATAATTTGTTTGGTTTTTTGTTGTTTTTTTGTTTTGTTTTGTTTTGTTTTGTTTTGTTTTGTTTTTTGTTTTTTGGGTCACACCCGGTAGTGCTCAGGGGTTACTCCTGGCTCCATGCTCAGAAATTGCTCCTGGCAGGCACGGGGAATCATATGGGGCACCGGGATTCGAACCGATGACCTTTTGCATGAAAGGCAAATGCCTTACCTCCATGCTATCTCCCGGGCCCCTATAATTTGTTTTGTTTTGTTTTTTTGTTTGTTTTTGGATCAGACCCAGCAGCGCTCAGGGGTTGGTTATTCCTGGCTCTACACTCAGAAATCACTCCTGGCAGGTTCGGGGGACCATATCAAATGCTGGGATTCGAATCACCATCCTTCTGTGTCTAAGGCAAATGCCTTACCGCAGTGCTATCTCTCCAGCGCAAAGTCACAGATTTTTAACTGTGAAATAAATGTATTCATTCCTATCTATTTCAAAACCTTTTTGAAATTGCAATGGAAACATTCATAAGCATCATTCAGTATAAAATATATGCATTTACTTAAAAAGATTCATAGCTTATATATCTTATAGTCTAGGAAATTTTATTGTATTATGTAGGCTCTTCTCCCTAATACTATGGCATTATACATTGTCATTTATGTGAGAATATTTGTAAAGTAGTTTACACAAAATTAAATATAAAGGATATAATTTTATCTACCTCTTGGAAATAATTACTAGATTCTCCAGAATGGGGGTATTATTTTTACCTTGTTATCAGTTATCACAGATTATATAAATAAAACCAATTATACAAATACTTTCATAATAACATATTAGGGAAATTATATAAAGAAAATGCTGAGAACGAGTTTGTTGTGATATTTTACTGTCTTAATATATTTTGTTTGTATTCTGAAATAATTTTAAGATATAACAATTACAAATAAAGCATTTTAATTAAGAACATAGTAACTGCTGAGATATGTTTATCTTAATAATATACTAACATACATTTGTGAATTTATAGTTTATATGAATAATCTAATTTTAACATTATTTAACCTGAAGAAAAGTTGGTGAGCTATTCCGAAATCTTCTTTAGAAAACAACCACAATATTTCAAGAATAAAAATGCCAAGACAAATACTTAAATAAAAAAAACTCATCTCTCTGGGGACAGAGTGGTGTTGCAAGTGGTAGTCTGCTTTGCCCACACTAGCCTTGGATGAACCTTGGTTCAATCCCTTGGCATTTAATATGGTCCCCCAAGTCAGGAGCGATTTCTGAGCACCTAACCAGGAGTAATCCCTGAGAGTCACAGGGTACGCATCAAGAACAACAACAAGAACAACAAAACTCATCTCTAATGATTAAATCCATAAAAAAAATCTGCTTTTTCACCTGACAATTATGTGAATACTATATTAAAATAGTGAATAGGATTTGAGTGATGGAAAGCCATTTTACTTAATATTAACTGAAAAAGATTTCTTAAGAAGTAGGCAAGTCAATAATAAAATTCTATTTAATAAATTTTACCCAATGATACTAATTTACTGAAAATAAGTGCAAAAATAACAAGTAGATCAGAACATTTTTCTAAAGTGTTCTCAGAATATAATCTTTCTACAAAGCATTTTTAAAAGACCCATCGAACTTACAAATAAGGAGAACTAAAACCAGAAGTAAGCAAGAAAGAGGTCACAGGAAATAAAAACTTATTTGACTACAAAAAAATCAATATTTGGATAAGAAAATAAAGCCTAGGAAATCTACCAACATCATTCTAATTGAGGTGTCTGGAAAAGAAAATAGTCTGATCACAAAAGAGATTTTCACAAGCTTAAAGTTTCGCTTTGGATTTATGATAAAATGCCTTGTTTAATAAAATGAGTCCATATTTTAGACATATTTTCTTAAAATGTTGGGATTGAAATAATCAGAATAAAACAATGAGCTAACCTATGATAAAGAAGATGCTTGTTGGCTGGGTGTGGGGATTAAAGCATGAACAGACAGTTAGTGCCCATGTACCATATTACCCTCCTACAAGTCCAGTTCCAGTTTCAAAGACTTGCACTGGTGAGCCACCTCTGCTGATTTGATTGGCAACTATGCTGCAAATTCCATCCTAGAGCCAAGTCTTGGTAAAAAAAATATATGGGATGTAAATACTTCAAACCTGATTCATTAAGTTTATTTCTGATGTGAGTCTGAGAGAATCTGGGTGTTCAAGTTTTGGGATTAACTTGCTGACTATCAAAGCCTCTGTTTAGCTATGGACATTGCTCCCTGGACATGTGTGCCAGGTGAAGGTGAAGGGTGTTGTACTTTGTATGATCGAAACTCAACCACAACTTTGTATCTCTCAGTGATTTATTTAAAAACTAAAATGAAATCATGCAAGCCAACAACAACAACAAAAAAAAGAGTGAGGGGATCAATATTTGCTGTCTTTCCTCCTGTCTCAGGATTCATAAGATCTAATTGAACATTTCCTTTTATTAAGATTCAAAAAAATTTTTTTGATGTAGACAAAGACAAAAAAAGTTTATAAAAAGAAAAGTCTATCAAGGGGCCGGAGTGGTGGTGCAGGGCATAAGGAATCTGCGTGCGCTGTCCTAGGATGGACCGTGGTTTGATACCCGGGCATCCCTATGGTCCCCAACCCAGGAGGGATTTCTGAGTATATAGCCAGGAATAATTCCCTGAGCTGAGTCACCGGGTATGGCCCAATCCCCCGCCCAAATCTATACATGTCCCTGGGTGTGGCAAAAAAAAAAAGAAATCTATAAAATAAGAAGAATTAATCAAGAATGCAGCATACCTATACACAAACTAGATAATATGAGCATTTTAGAACTACAGGCAGATGATACGGTAAATGGAGAAAGAATCTAAACTTGAGAGAAGTAAAGAAAGTTACATATACATTTTTATATAGTAGATAAAGAAGCTAATGTCTAAAGTTCAAGCAGGAGAAAACAGGGTTAAATGTAGTATTTAAAATAATTGGGGGGTAGAGTCACTGGTAGAGTCACTGGTAGCCTACTGGTTGCCATGCATGCAGCTATCCTAGATTTGTTTCTCAACAAACCAATATGCCTCCTCCTGCCTGAAATCTGCAAGAGTGATTCCTGAGTACCACCAGGGATAGCTAAAAAGCTAAATAAAATAAAATAAAATAAAAATAAAGTTGCCTACAGTTTGTTTACACCATTCAAAGACTGAATGAAATGAAGAATGGTAAATTCCACTTAAACATTTAATTAAAAACATACCTTAGAAGCCAAAAATATTCTATGGCAACATTTAGTGAAATCCACATTATATATTATTAAATGTTAGATTGTGCTATAGACCAGCTTTGATTTTCAGGATTATGGAACAACAGAATGGATTGAATGCTCACCTCCATAGGTCTTCATTTTTTACTAAATAATTTATTTAAATACTGTGATTACATACATAATCGTAGTTGAATTTTAGTCATAACAAGAATATCACTCCTTCTCCATGCAACCTTCCCATCAGTAATTTCCCCAACTCTTTCATCCCCCACACATCCACCTGTATTCGAGATAGGCTTTCTACATCCCTCACACACTGACATTGTAAAGATAGTTTTCAGTGTAGTTATTTCTCTAACTAAACTCATCACTCTTTGTGATGGGCTTCAAATATTGAGCCAGTCTTTCCAGTCCTCATCTCTGGGAATTATTTCAATATCTTTACTTTTTCTTAAAACTCAAAGATGAATGACACTATTCTCTGTGTATGTCTCTCTCCCTCTGACTAATTTCACTCAGCATAATAGATTCCATGTCCATCCATGTACAGGACAATTTCATGACTTCATCTCTTCTGACAGCTGCATAATATTCCATTGCGTATATGTACCACAGTTTCTTTAGCCATTCATGTGTGAAGGACATCTTGGATGTTTCAAGTCAAATTATTGTAAAAAGTGCTGTGATGAATATAGGTGTGAGGAAGGGATTTTTGTACTGGATTTATGTGTTCCTAGGATATATCTCTAGGAATGATATAGCTGAGACAAATGGAAGCTCAATTTCCAGTTTTTTTGAGGAATCTCCATATTGTTTTCCAAAAAGGCTGGGCTAGAAGGCATTATCACCAGCAGTGAGTGAGAGTTCCTTTATCTCCACATTCCCGCCAGCACTGATTGTTCTTGTTCTATGTGATGTGTGCCAGACTCTGTGTTGTGAGATGGGAGATGGTACCTCATTGTTATTTTGCTTTGCAGCTCCTTGATGATTAGTAATGTGGAGCATTTTTTCACATGCCTTTTGGCCATTTCTATTTCTTCTGTGACAAAGTGTCCATTTTCTCCCCGTTTTTTGATGGGGTTGGATATCTTTTCTTGTTAAGTTTAATCAGTATCTTGTATATCTTAGATATTAGTCCCTTATCTAATGGGTGTTGGGCGAATAGCTTTTCTCAATCTTTTGGTGGATTTTGTATCCTTAGTATTATTTCCTTTGAGGTGCAGAAGTTTCTTAGCTTAATATAGTCCCACCTGTGTATCTGATTTGAATGGTCTGGAGAGTGCTGTTTCTTCCTTAAAGATGCCATAAGTTTAAATGTCCTGGAATGTTTTACCTATGTGTTGTTCTATATATTAGGGTTTTAGGTCTGATATCAAGGTCTTTAATCCATTTGCATTTGACCTTGGTGCAAGGTGTTATATGGAAGTCTAAGTATTTTTTTTTTTTACAAGTGGATGACCAGTTGCCCCAACACCGCTTGTTGAAGAGGCTTTCCTTGCTTCAGTTTGGATTTCTTGCTTCTTTATCAAAGATTTTTTGATTGTATATCTGGGGAGCATTCTCTGAATACTTTATTCTATTCCACTGATCTGAGGGTCTATCTTTATTCCTATATCATGCTTTTTTAATGACTATTACTATGCAATATAATTTAAAGTTGGGAAGAGTGATACTTTCCATATTCCTTTTCCCAAGGGTTGCTCTTGTTATTATTGGGTGTTTATTGTTTTAAATGAATTTCAGGAGTGTTTGATCTACTTCTTTGAAGAAGGTCATAAGTATAAGTATCTTTAGAGAGATTGCATAAAATCTGTACAATTCCTTGGGGGGTATTTTCATTTTAATGATGTTAATTCTCCCATTCCATGAGCTAGGTATATGTCTATATTTCCACATATCCTCTTTAATTTCTTAAAGCAGGGTTTTGTAGCTTTCTTTGTATAAGTCCTTCAGATCTTTAGTTAAGTTGAATCCAAGATATTTGAGTTTCTGTGGCAATAATGTAAGTGGGATTGGTTTTTTGATATGCATTTCTTCTCTATCATTATTAATGTATAAGAAAGCCATTGATTTTTGCATGTTAGTATGTAGCCTTCCTCTTTGCTATATGAAACTATTGTTTTTGGATTTTTGGTAGAGTCTTTAGGGTTTTCTAAACATAATATGTCATCTGCAAACAGTGAAAGATTGATGTCTTCCTTTCCTATCTGGATGCCCTTGATATCTTTTTCTTGCCCAATCTCTATGACAAGAACTTCTAGCACTACGTTGAATAGTTGTGATGAGAAAGGGTAGTCTTATCTTCTACTCGATTTTAGCGGAAAAGCTTGTAGTTTATCTCCATTTAGAATAATATTTTGTCATTGGTTTGAGGTAGATTGCCTCTACTATATTGAGAGAATTTTCTTCTATTCCCATCTTGATGAGAGTTTTTATCAAGAATGGATATTGGAGCTTACCAAATGCTTTCTCTGCATCTATTTACATGATCATATGGTTTTATTATTCTTTTTGTTGATATGATATATTATGTTGATTGATTTATGTATGTATTTTAAACCATCCTTGCATTCCTGGAATGAAACCTACTTGATCGTAGTAAAGGATTTTCTTGATGAGGTATTGGATCCTGTTTGCCAGAATTTTGTTGAGGATCTGTGCATCTGTGTTCATTAGGGATATTAGTCTGTAATTTTCTTTTCTTGGAGCATATATGTCTGGTTTTGAGATCAAGGTGATGTTAGCTTCATAAAAAATGTTTGGGAGTGTTCCTAATTCTTCAATTTCATGAAAGAGCCTGCAGAGGATTGGTAAAAGTTCCTCTTGAAGGTTTGAAAGAATTTATTAGTGAATTCTTCTGGACCTGGGCTTTTGTTTTTGGGAATACTCTTGATGACCATTTTAATTTCCTCAGTAGTGATGTGTCTTTTAGTTGTCATCTTGTTTTAATTTATCCACTTCATGTTTCAAAATAAAGAGTTTCTTAAAGTAGTCTCTGATTACCCTTTGAATCTCTGCAGTATCTCCCCCTTTCCTTCCTATCCAGTGTATTAAATTTCTTTTTCTAAATTTATCCAATTTCATGTTTCAAAATAAAGAGTTTCTTAAAGTAGTCTCTGATTACCCTTTGAATCTCTGCAGTATCTTCCTATCCAGTGTATTAGATTTCTTTTTCTAAATTTTTTTGTGAGTTTTGCTATTGGTTTATTGATCTTTTTTTTTTTTCTCAAAGAACCAACTTTTGCTTTCGTTGATCTTTCAAACTTCTTTTTTTTTTTTGGAGTTCCATTTCATTAATTACTGCTCTAAGATTTGTTAATTTTTGTTGCTCATTTTCTTGTTTTAAAAGCTGTGCCTTTAAGCTTTTGTTATAGGCCCCTCCTTCCATTCTGATGCGTGCTTGCAAGGCTATAAATTTTCCTCTGAGTACTGCTTTTGTTGTGTTCCCATAAATTCTGACAATATATGTCTTCATTGTTATTTGTTTACAGGAATATTTTTATTTCCTTATTGATTTCATCTCTGACCCACTGGTTTTTCAGTAGTGAACTGTTTAATTTCCTGGTGTTAAAGTTTTTTTTTATTGTGTGTGTTTCTTTGTAGGTTACATCTAATTTCAGTGTCTTGTGGTCAGTGAAGTTAGTTTGTACTATTTCAATCCTCTTGACTTTATGGAGGTATATTTTATGGGCCAGCATGTGGTCTGTCCTACAGAATGACCCATGTACATTGGAGAAGAATGTGTATTCAGTTTTCTGGAGATGGAGTGCCCTTTATATATGTACTAATCCACTTTCTTCCCTTTCTCTTTTCAGAACTAATATATTCTTGTTGGGTTTCAACCTGGTTGACCTATCAAGGGATCAAAGGATGTCATGGTAGTGTTGATATCTCCCACTATTATTCTGCTGGTATTGATTTATTCTTTCAGGTTTGTCAAGAGTTTTATTAAATATTTTTCAGGTCCATCATTGGATGCATATATATTTAGGAGTGTTATTTCTTGTTGTTGTACATATACTTTGATTTGTACAAAATGATCATCTTTGTCCCTTATAACTTTTCTGAGTCTAAAGTTTATTTCCTCTAATACTAATACTAATATGGCCACTCCAGCATGTTTAAGGGTGTTGTTTGCTTGGATGATTTTCCTCTAGCTTTTGATTTTGAGTCTGTGCTTGTTTTGATTATTCAAATGTTTCTTTTAGTCAGCAAAACGTTGGATTCAGCTTTCTGATCTATTTTGCCATTATGTGTCTCTTAATGGGTGCAATTAGTCCATTGAGGTTGGGAGAGATAATTGTCATGGGATTTAGTTTTATCATTTTGTAGAAATTTGGTGTGTCTCTTGGTCTTCCTTTCCTTAATGTAGACTTTTCAGCTTTTCTTTTAGGGTTGGTTTTGAGTCTGTAAAGTTTCTGAGCTGTTGTTTATCTGTTAAGCCATGCATACTTTATTCAAATTTGAAAGTGAGTCTGGTTGAGTGTAGTAATGTTGGTGAAGCATTCATTTCATTGAGTTTTGTCTCTACGTCCTACCACTGCCTTCTGGCCGAGGGTTTCTTGTGACAGATCTGCTGTAAATCTTAAGGATATTTCTTAGAATTTAATTCTCCTTTTTGATCTTGCTGCTTGCAGTTTTCTATCCCTATCTGTGGTATTCATCATTGCTTGTGGGATTCATAATTTTTTGTTTCTTGGGGTGCTTTCCTTTGGGTCTGTTTTAGTTTGTATTCTTCTGACATGCAGGATTTCGTTGCTTGTAGTCTTTAGCTCTGGGAGTTTCTCTGTAATGATTTCCTCAACTGTTGATTCTTCCTGGGGACTTTCTTCCTGGATTTCTGGGACTCCAGTGATTCTCATGTTGTTTCTGCTGAATTTATTGATCGTTTCTATTTTCATCTGTTCACAATCTTTGAGTATTTTTTCGTTTGATCATTTGCTTTAAGGTTCTTTTCCAGTCTCTTCTGCTGTATGGAGTCATTATGCTATCTTCCAGCTAACTAATTCTGTATTCAACTGCTGTTACTCTATTAGAGGGGCTTTTCATAGAGTTTTTCATTTTCTCTACTGCATTTCTCAGTCCTGTTATTTCAGTTTGGAGTTTTCTGATTTCTATATTTGTGGTATGTTCCAATCCATCTATGCTTTCTTTGAGTTTTATAAACATCCTCCATATTTCTATTCTAAACTCCTTATCTGAGATATTAATTAGGTGGTTGGTATTTTTTTGGGTCATCAGAGCTGCCATATTCATTCTCTATACATGCTCTTATTCTGTGTTATTTACCCATTGTCTGTCTTAAAGTGTGATTCTTACCCTGTGTTGTGATGAGGTTCATGTTCTATAAGAAGTTCTCAGCTGTGGAGTAAAGCAGAGTGGTCATGCTTTGTGTGTGTGTGTGTGTGTGTGTGTGTGTTTGTGTGTATGTGTGTGTATGTGTGTTCTTCTTGATTGTCAATGGGTATCAGGAAGTAGTCCCAGGTTTTACATATATATATATATATATATATATATATATATATATATATATATTATTTAAACACCTTGATTACATACATGATTGTGTTTGGGTTTCAGTCATATAAAGAACATCACCCATCACCAGTGCAACATTCCCATCGCCAATGTCCCAAATCTCCCTCCTCCCCACCCAACTTCCACCTGTACTCTAAACAGGCTTTCTATTTCCCTCATACATTCTCATTATTAGGATAGTTCAAAATGTAGTTATTTCCCTAACTAAAGTTATCTCTGTTTGTGGTGAGCTTCATGAGGTGAGCTGTAACTTCCAGCCCTTCTCTCGTTTGTGTCTGAAAATTATTATTGCAAAAATGTCTTTCATTTTTCTTAAAACCCATAGATGAGTGAGATCATTCTGCATTTCTCTCTCTCTCTCTCTCTCTCTCTCTCTCTCTCTCTCTGACTTATTTCACTCAGCATAATAGATTCCATGTAAACCATGCATAGGAAAATTTCATGACTTCATCTCTCCTGACAGGTGCATAATATTCCACTGTGTATATGTACCAAAATTTCTTTAGCCAGGTGTTGTTTTTAAAAAGTCTTGTTTAGCCCAAAGACAGGTAGGAATTAGCCCCCAACCTTGTGAAAGACGCCTACCTGAGATTAAGCACTTGAGAGTTTGTTTTGCTGTGCTCTTCTTTGAGTGTCAGTGGGGATCCAGGTCTCCATTTCCAAAATCAAATTCCTAGCTCTACACTCAGAGATCACTTTTGGTGGTGCTCAGAAGAACATAAGGTGTGCTAGGATCAAACTCAAGTTGGTCAATTTCAAGACATGCATCCTATTTACTATGCTATTGCTCTGGCCACTAGCATTTTTATATGTAGTATTTTAAATAAAAGTTAAGCAATAGAGGATCCAGAGCAATAACACTGTGAGTAGGGAGTTTGCCTTGCAGCCAGTCAATAATGATTTGATTCTTGGCAACCCAAATACTCCCCTGAGCCCTCCATGTGTGGTTACTGATTACAGATGCAGGAGTAAGCCCTAAGCACTGCTGAGTGTGGCCCCAAGACAACAAAAACTGTTAACCAGTTGAAAATATTAATAATAAAATAAGAAGTACCAATTTGATTGTGGTAAGTGGATTATGTTGATTGCATTAAATTCCACAGCCTAAATGTAAGTTAGTTTGTTGACTTTTTAATGAAATAATAAATCAGGGATGGGAGAGCTAGTATAGTGCAAGAATTTTGTCTTGCACATGGCTGACCACAGGCCTAATTCCTGTAAATCCATATGATCTCCTGAGCACTATTAGGAGTGCTCCCTGAGCTCAGGACCAGGAACAAACCCTGAAAACTGCTGCATGTAGTTCCCCTCAAAAAGCAAAACCAAACCAAGTAATCAACAAAATAATCACACAGCCATGCAATTTTTTCTGGAGTTAACACTGACGATCACGCTGGAAAGCTACTGTGTAGTTAATTACCTCTGTGAGGATTACAGGAAAATAATACCTTTAAAGGAGTTATAGGAACACCTGGTGCATAATAAAAAATATGTAACTAAAATAAATCCCATAGTCATTTACTAGGTCTTCTGAAACAAAGTACCCACAAGCTCAATGGTATAAAAAATAGAAATTGGTTTTCTCAAAATTCTGGAAACAAGTTCAAGATTGGATGTTGGCCATGTTCCCTCTGGGGACAGCAGGGAAGAGCAGAACTAACTTCTGCTTGTGTAAGTTTAACTCCAACATTGGCATGACATTCTCCCCAAGAGCATTATGCCAAAGCTTCCTTCTGGAGCATTTCATTTAAGCGGTGAGTTAAGAGTCTGTTTAACCTGAGTAGGCAGCTTACTGATTAATCACACCAGCAATAGCCCTACAAAGAAGAATCATTTCCTAAGGCACCAAAGATTAGGAAATGGTCAAGGAATTTGAGTTCTTTAACAAACCCATTATTGTGAATGGACCCAGTGATAGACTGTTCTCAAATAGTGATTGAGTGTCAAACAAGAAACAGAAAAGGACAAAAAGGAAGGAGGTTGTTAAGTGAAATTTTTGTTTAGAATATTGGGGCTGTTTAGCTGGCTTGACATTTGATTCCAGGTATGAGGCTCCCTTTACTAACAATGAAAGCCATCCAAAGAAAAGGATTCATGAAAATAAATAAAGATTAAAGGTAATTGTGATACTACAATAGTAAGGTAATCAAGATCTTAAGATTTTATCAGCATCTCTTAAATCAGTGGAGTGGTTTGCTCTGCGTTGGATTTAAAAATCCTGGTGACCTAAATATGATGCTGCCATCTGTGTTATTTTCAGGGCTTCCAACTAATTTGTAATCTGTTAAAAAGTTTGACAAATGGCATTAAAACAGAAGTATCAGCAATATTCTGGAAATATCAGTTTTTACCACCTGAAATTTGAACAAAATAATAAATTCAATTTATCTGTCAGACACTATTCATATTGCAGTGAATTTAAAATTTTTTCACCTTGTTATTTTTATCATATATGCTTGTCAAAGGCACATGACACTTTAAGGGGATTTAAGTTTTCAATTGTTTGAGTACAACTGGCTTTTCTCATTATCTTAGAGGTTCCCCGACCTCAATTGTCTTGCTAATTTGAACTACTATCCTTTACCATTCTCGATATTTTCTTTCTTTCTTTCTTTCTTTCTTTCTTTCTTTCTTTTTTTTTTTTTTTTTTTTTTGGTTTTTGGGTCACACCCAGCAGTGCTCAGGGGTTACTCCTGGCTCCATGCTCAGAAGTTGCTCCTGGCAGGCACAGGATACCATATGGGGCACCGGGATTCGAACCGATGACCTTTTGCATGAAAGGCATGTGCCTTATCTCCCTGCTATCTCCTGGGCCCCGATATTTTCTTTCTTATCCTATTTTTTAATATAGCACTTTTCACTATTCAAATAATGGTTTAAGTTTTGCTCTCATGTCATTCAACATCTGCTACTAAAATGCAAATGTAATGAGAGAAAATGGCTCATTTATTGCATTTCTCTACAATCCACAGATGACAGGGCACGTTTGTCACATACAGGATGTATAAAATAATAAGATGTTGTAGGTGAAGATCATGCACAGAGAATAATATTCTAAGTATTGTTTTAGCAAATGTTTCATTTCATACCCCTATATTTTCTAAGAATTGTTTTAGCAAATGTTTCATTTTATACCCTTATATTTTCCTTTTAAACTAAAGATTTGAGGAAAAACTTAAATATAATGTTCCATAAAAAACTATCATAAGGAAATCTCTTGCTAATTAAAGCATTGATTGAGTTATTTAAGTGAGAATATTATGTGTGGTTACTCCTTTGTATAGCTGGGGTTGTGACCTAAGTGGTGAAACACATGTTTGGTTCTATCTTAGTTACCACAGATAATACAATGTGGAATACCACAAGCATATATAATACCTTTAATTGCTTCAACCCTTTGATTTTAAATTGATTGAATTGTTTGAAAAAATTATCAGAAACCTTGAAAACAAGCAAATATCTGAATGAAATATCTTTACAGTAGCATTGGGGACAATGATCCAATTATGGATTATGCTTTATTTCCCCATAGGCCATAAAATATGCATCTTATCCAAAAATCTTTTAATAAGAGTCTTCTATGAATATCCACAGCTTTTCAAAGACTATTTGAATAGGCTTGTGCATAGCCGGAGTTTCATCTTTATTTCCTGAATCAAATAGAATCATAGACACACTTTTAAACTTTTTATTTGCATGACACTCAAGATGTTGTCATTGTAAAAGTCCCACTTTAACAAATTTAGTAATTTTTTCTCATATTTATGTACTTAATGATAGCTTTGAAAAAAACATATAATGAATACAGATTCAGCCACTGCCTCACTAAAGCATAAGAAGCAAAGAAGTTAGGGTATTTGCTTTGAATGAGCTAACCCAGGTTTGATCTCCACCATTCCATATGGTCCCCCTAAGCACCACCATATATACTCCTGTGTATAGCCAGGAGTATCCCCTGAGTACTGCCAATATGGCCTAAAACCAAAGAAAAAGATCCAAAGGAATATTAAAATTAGGGATCCACCCCAAAGGGATGAAAGACATACCCTGCATGCCAATTTGATCCCTACTACCTCATACACTCCTCCCCAGGTAGTGAGAGTATATCCTTCAGCATTACTAGAAATGCCCTCAAGGCTCCTATATCACAAGGTAAGAATGCACTGTATTGCTAAGCAGAATACTTAGGCTTCAGACCTGTGTACTGAATTATGTATTATTAGGAGTAGCCCTTGGAACCCTGAGAACTACTATGAGACACTCCCTACCAAAATCAAAAAAGTATTTCCAATAATATAAAAAATATTTATATATTTTATATAAATTTTAAATATATTTAAATAACTATATTAAATGATACCTTTTTTCTTTTCAATTGTTTAATTATTGGGTGTCATTGTGTCTATTCCAACTTGAAAATATTACTGACATATTTAAGATAAGTAAGACCTTTTACTACCAATTTGTCTTAATCCACCAATAACAAAAATATGAGTGAAACCTAGATTTCTTTTTACTGGAATTCACTAATCTAAGAGAAGCTTATTATAGGTTGAGAATATGACAAAAATGAGTAACTTAAAAGAAAATATAATATGATAGATACAATAGTAAAAAGAACATTTCAGATTTTTAGACTTCTTTTTATGTATTTATTTTTGGTTTTGGGGTCACATCCAGCAGCTCTCACGGGTTACTCCTGGCTCAATGCTCAGAAGTTGCCCCCAGCAGGCCTCAGAGGACCACATGGGAAGCCAGGATTCGAACCCCATCCTTCTTAGTGCAAGCAAACGCCTTACTGCTGTGCTATCTCTCTGGCCCCTAGACTGCTTTTAATAATATAATATCAATAGTGAAATAAGTGACTTTTTTTGTGTGCTTGGTGAATTCAATTTAGCTCAGCAAATTTTCACAGGGATAAGAAAAGGGACAGCCATTCAAGAGCAAAGATGGTTTCTATATTTCCTAGGAAGATGTAAATGGAAATATATATAAGGGAAGAAAATTTCTATAAAAATAGCTACATAACTACTGATTTCTAGAACTCATGGGTTTCTTGAGTTGTTTCTCTTTTAGGGGCTATGACCAGGCAATTTTGGGAGAAAATGGGATATTTGGTTTTGCCCTTTAAGCTAAGACATGCACACACAAAAAAAGGTGATCATACAATATATTTATAAACACCAGTTATGGGTATCCAGCACTCATTCTTAAAAATAAAGGCTCAGGGGGCCGGGTGGTGGCACTGGAGATAAGGTGCCTGCGCTAACCTAGGACGGACCGCAGTTCGATCCCCCGGCTCCCCATATGGTCCCCCGTGCCTGTCAGGAGCGACTTCTGAGCGAATAGCCAGGAGTAACCCCTGAGCGTCACGGGTGTGGCCCAAAAAACAAACAAACAAACAAACAAAAACTTAATAAAAAAAATAAAGGCTCAATTCTTCTGACTTAGGCAGAGTTTTTTTTTGTGTCAGTACATGTATACTCACTAGTTAATAAATGGAAAATTTGAGGGGACACAACAACAACAAGAATGAAGAACTAAACATTCTTTCCAAAGCAAAAGACTTTGGTAAAGGGCTTAGTGAGTTATCAAGGTATCAATAACTTCCAAGGCAATATGAGAGAAAATGAAATACCAGAGAAATGTTCCAAGGAAGCATCTTCTGCTGGGAACCAACTAACACAGAGGCCATATACCTGCCCAATATGTGAGATATTAAGTTGGTGACCAAGTGGTTTTGCTGAAAAATAGAAAGTGAAACCTACAAAATCTTAATCCTTATTGGTCAGGAGAGATAGTACAGCAAGTAGGGCTGTACTCAAGGAGTGATCCTTGAGTACAAACCCAGGACTATGCCCTGAGCCTTGCCCCCCAAAAGAAAATCTTAATCTATATCTCTCATAGTATTCAAAAACTTAAAATTATGAGAGAAATACAATTGTTGTAATGTCTTTCTTGTACACTGGTATTGATGAATATTATAATTATGTGCTTCAAAACCACAATATTAACATTATAAAATTAATATATGTTACCTAAACAATTATAATTAATAAAATTTAAATCTTTAAATTAAAATTTGGCAATATGGAGAGTGTATAGAATATTATGATATAGTCAAAATATTGTCATTGATTTTGCTAAATTTTGTTGATAGAAAATTGCTGGTCCTCAAAATGTCTACAGGTGGGATTTCTTTTGTCTTAGTGCTTTGCTAATTTAGCTGATTTATGTTTGTTATTAATAATAATAAAATTAAGTCAGTTTGAAAATACTCTTTTGAAAACTCTATTCTTTCACTTGATAAATCATTTTTATTTAATGTCTGACTCAAATATTTCACATGTGATTTTGTTTATCCAATAAAGGGTTTGCTATGCTCACAGTATTTAACAGAACCCTAAATGACTCCTGGAATATAATTTGTATGAACTTCAAAGTACAAAAATGCATTTAGGTGTCGCCTAAAAAAAGGACCTATTTATTTTTATGTCATTTTAGCCAAATCTGTGGATTATTATTAACCCCTGAAAGTCATTTCCAAGGTCACTTAAATGTGTATGGAGACATTATTTAATAAGTTGAGTTAGGAAATAAAAGTTATTCAAAGTACAAATTTCACTCTCAATCACCTTAAAAGGAGATAAATATTTCACTGTTTGCCAGGAAAAAGAATGACTAAAAGAAGGATATTGACTATAAAAGCTTATCTTCTATTCTAGATCAAAATGAAATACTTTCCTTACCCTTTTGTTTTCCAGAGCTCCAGGAATCTGCTTGGAGTGCTAAAGCTAATAGGAGTGTATGATAATGTGGAGAACGCCTCCAAAACCACATGTCCAGTACAAGCTACTGAAGAGAAACTGTTTTCACAAACTCCTGCACCTGGGTGAACTCCAAAATATGAACTGTTTCAGGTTAATCTCTTGACCCTTTTTGCATAGGTCATTTTATGGCCGGTTAAAATGTGTTTTATCTGCATGGATCTTACTGTTTTTTTCTAAGTTCCATTGCAAACAAAATTTTGTTTCTAACTTCACTGGTTTAATATTAGCTTGCACATTCTTGGGAAATGCATAATGTTGTTAGGTTTTTTTTTTTTGGGGGGGGGGTCACACCCAGCAGTGCTCAGGGGTTACTCCTGGCACCTGGCAGGCACAGGGGACCATATGGGGCACCGGGATTCGAACCGATGACCTTTTGCATGAAAGGCAAACGTCTTACCTCCATGCTATCTCCCGGGCCCCTGTTAGTTTTAACAGTTCTCAGATATCCTAGTGAATGTTTCCTGATTGTTATTATGTTTTATTGTGTATCTTATATAGCAACTATTTACAAAGTTTATTATCTGCAGAAATGTTCTTATGATTTTGTTTAGAGAAGTTTATGGAAAGGCATTCAATACTCTAGACTTATTAATAGTACTTGGTGTAATAATATTAAGAATTTAAAACTGTAAGTGTATCTGCAGTTCTTTTTTATATAATATTTTTATTTAAACACCTTTATTACAAACATGATTGTGGTTAGGTTTCAGTCATGTAAAGAATACCCCCCTTTACCAGTGCAACATTCCCAAAACCAATGTCCCAAATCTCCCTCCACCCCACCACACTCCTACCTGTACTCTAGACAGGCTTTCCAATTCCCTCATTCATTCACATGGTTATGATAGTTCTCAGTGTAGTTATTTCTCTAACAGCACTCGTCATTGTTTTGTGGTGAGTTTCATGAAGTGAGCTGGAACTTCCAGCCCTCCTCTCTTTGACTCTGAGGACTGTTGCAAAAATGTCTTTTATTTTTTTAAAACTCATAGATGAGTGAGACTATTCTGTGTCTAGCTCTCTCCCTCTGACTTATTTCACTCACCATAATAGATTCCATGTACATTCATGTATAGGAAAATTTCATGACTTCATCTCTGCTGACACTGCATAATATTCCATTGTGTATATGCACCACGGTTTCTTTAGCCATTCTTGTGTCGAAAGGCATCTTGGTTGCTTCCAGAGTCTTGCTATGGTAAATAGTGCAGCAGTGAATAAAGGTATGAGGAAGGGATTTTTGCATTGTATTTTGTGTTCCTAGGGTATACCCCTAGGACTGGTATAGCTGGATCGAATGGGAGCTCGATTTCCAGCTTTTGGAGGAATCTCCATATCACTTTACATTAAGGTTGGAATAGAAGGCATTTTGACCTGCCTTGGAGAGTTTCTCTCTCTCCAAATCCCCACCAGCACTGATTGTTCTCATTCTTTGTGATGTGTGCCAATCTCTATGGAGTGAGATGGTATCTCATAGTTGTTTTGATTTGCATTCTCCCTGATGATTAGTGATGTGGAGCATTCTTTTATGTGCTTTTTGGTCATTTGTATTTCTTTTTTTATCAAAGTGTCTGTCCATTTCTTCTCCCTATTTTTTAATGGGATTAAATGTTTGTTTATTTTTTCTGGTAAAGTTCTGTCAGTGCTTTGTATATTTTGGATATTAGCCCCTTATCTGAGAGATATTGCGTGATTAGTTTCTCCCAGTTGGTGGGTGGCTCTTGTATACTGGGCATTATTTCCTTTGAGGTGCAGAAGCTTCCCAGCTTAATCTATTCCCATCTGTTTATCTCTGCTTCCACTTGTTTGGAAAGTGCAGTTTCTCCTTGAAGATGCCTTTAGTCTCTATGTCATGGAGTGTTTTACCTACATGTTGTTCTATATACCTTATGGTATCAGGTCTAATATCAAGGTCTTTAATCCATTTGGATTTTACCTTCATAGATGATATTAGCTGGGGGGGGGGGTCTCTGTTTCCATATTTGCAAGTGGCTAACCAGTTCTGCCAACACCATTTGTATCTGCAGTTCTAGTGATTATGCTTAGAGAAGTCTAGGGAAAAATTGTAATATATATATATATATATATATATATATATATATATATGATATATATGATGAGGAAAAGGCTCATCATTGTTTTGAGAAAATTATATACAATTTAAACTTTGATGTTTTTTTTACAGTGTAATTCCTTTCTATTACATATCAAAATTCTCCATGTGTCTTTATGTTCCTGTATATTATCAATCCATGCTCACCCAACAAACAAGAAAAAGTTGAAATTAACATTTGAGTCATAGTAACCAAATCTAGGACAATTTATCAATCAGAAAGAAGGCAATTCCTAATACAACAGGAATTGGGGCCTTAAAACTTATACTGTCAGAAAATAAAACTTTTCTTTATATCATTTCACAAAGTTCTAGTACTGTTTCACTAAAATACCCTGACA
>PVKC010009226.1:0-11594 GCA_004027635.1 Crocidura indochinensis
AAAAATAAAAAATAAATTTAAAACAATTAAATTAAATTAAATCGAGCCACCAGGTGATGCAGGAAAGTGTCTTGCATTTAGGGTAAAGCATGTAAAGAGGTAGAGGTTGAGCTATGGCCTGCACAACATCCATGATCCCCAGCTCCAAAGGTCCATCTGGGGCAATTGCAACAGAATGGGCCCTCTGGAAACATCCTAGGATCAATGCAAAGACCGAAACTACCAACCACAGAAGATGGATTAAAATGACACTGAGGGAGCAGAACTTCTAGAACCACAAAGAAAGACTTCATCACAAGTTCCACACCCTGACTGGTGTAGATACTGAAATCTTTAGATATTGAGGTCTGATTTTATCACCCAGGACGGAGCAAAATTCTTCCAAACACCACGAAAGCACCAAGAGAAGAATAAATGAGCCTGTATGGAGTCTATAGTTAATCCCATGACAATATACTCTAAGGGTGGAGAAAACCTGTATCTCTTAGGCGAAGGGAATTTCTCTTTGAATGACCCCAACATTTACTGTGCCTGTGCAGGAGGGAAAAAGAAAAAAAAAAAAAAAGAGGCTCAAAATAATTTTTCTCCCTTTTTTTTAAAAAATTTATTTTATTATATTTTAATTTTTTATGTATCTATCCAGCTTTGGTTGGTTTCTTTGTTTTGGAGTAGTTATTAAAGTTAATGTCTCCATTCACATATATATAAAATATATAATAATATATGTATAATATATATTTATATATATTCTCCCTTTCTCTTCTTTCTTTATGTGCTCCGCCATGTTTTTATATCAAGATCATGGCTTTTATGTGGTGCTTACCTTTATTGCTGGAATGCTCACTGGATAAATTATTTCACGGGACACTCCTTTTTGGACTGCTGGAGTGATTCACCGTTTTCCCCTCTGTCTCTCAAACCGAAGATGACAGCCTCTAGAAGGACACTGCCCATTTTTGGTGTATTTTGATTTTTACTCCAGTGTATTACTTTTCCCTTCTTCAAACATAACCATGTAACTTGATCTATCTAGTCCTGACCCCCCAGTTACAGGAGGAAATAAGGGAGCTATCAAGTCCACACAGGTATAAGACCACTGGGTAGCAAGTTAGGCACAGAGGAGACCACGTACTCTTGCAGACCACAGGCTGAGGGAGGTAGATATGGGAGGTAGGATGGGAACGGAGGTGTAGGGAGAGCAATTCGGTGAAGGGAATCCCCCTGATGTTAAGTTATCATGTACCTAAAATATTACTGTCAACATGAGCTTTCTTTACATGCAAAAATTAGGGGTGAGGGGAGGACAACCTTGGTGGTGGGAATTCCCCCGATTCAATATTAATATGTACTTAAAATATTATTGTGAAAGATATGTAACCCACTTTGCTCAAAATAAAAATTATAAAAAAAAATTAAAAAAAAAGAATTATGAAAGCTTCCTCATCTTCTATGAACTTTTTCTCCTCCTCCTTCTGACCTTTAGCATTTACTTCCTTTGTCCATCTGGGTGGTGCATCAAGGCCCATTTCAAAATAGACCTTCTTGATCTAGTCCTTGGAGGTGTTCTTGTAGTAAATCTCTTCTCTTACACTTCTTTAGTTCCCACTGTGCTTTTTTTCAGGAGTTGTTTATGTTCTCTTTTCTCCTTCTGCTACACCTTTTCATAGCTCCTCATTGCTTCTTCCAACTGTTCTGCGTTCATGTAACATTGAGCCCTTCTCAAGTAGGCCTTTATACACATGTCGTCGTTTCACCTAGACCTACAGTTTTCTATCACATCATCTAATTTCACATCATCTAGTTTCTAAACTTGGATTAACCATAACTGGAACAGTAGACTTTAACGTTTTTTATTGGGGGGGGGGTTGTTTTTTGGGTCACACCCTGCTGTGCTCAGGGGTAGTGTTTGTTTTTATAATGTTTGGGGTCTATTCCCAGAGCTTCTATGTACAGTTCATATGCAAGCTTGTAATTTCGTTTTTGTTTATTTTTAGTTTTTTTTGTTTTTTGTTTTGGGGTCATGCATGGCAGTGCTCAGGGGTTACTCCTGGCTCTATGCTCAGAAATCGCTCCTGGCAGGCTCAGGGGACCATATGGAATGCCGGGATTCGAACCAACGACCTTCTGCATGAAAGGCAAACGCCTTACCTCCATGCTATCTCTCCGGTCCCAGTAGCTTGTAATTTCTTTCTTTAAATGTTTTATTCCCATTTTCATTCTTTTCTTTAAGTGTGTTGACATTTCTGCAAGCAATGCAGGCCTTCTCATGATCAGGGGCCATCCTGAGAACTTGCACAAAAACTGAACAGCCTTCTCTAGGCAATCTTCATAAGAAAGGCAAAACCCTCATACATATAGAGCATATCCATTAGTGGAATCCATTCGTAAAATGAAGATTGTGCCTCTGGGTAATGACCCAGCATTATTAAACATTCTGCTGTGAGGATTTTGAAGCAATGACAAGGGGCAAATTCTAGGGTGTAATCCATGCAGAAAAGAAGCTTTCAAAAATCCCGCTTCTCAAAATTCATTTTTGTTATTCTCTCATATTCCATGATTGCATTAGCAATCACAAACTTAGTGTGCCTGTATATTTTTGTGATCCAGTTCTAGGGATTTCTGGAAATTGCAAATTGCAGCCACGGCATTTCCCAAATATAGGTGACATTTGCCAGAGATGTCCATGGAGGAAGCTGTAATCCAACTGGACAGACTGCTGTGCATCACCTAGAGCTTCTGGAATTTCCCAAGCATCATCAAGGTGACTCTCTGGTCCCAGTGGTAATTTGGCGGCTGCCACTGAGTGCAATGAGGCCAAGAAGGAAGCAGAGACTTTCAAGGAATACAGAAATGTGTACTATGCCAAGAAAGATTGCAATGAAGTTACGACTATTACACGAAGTCCATAAATATATGTCTTAAAAATGCAAGCTATTGTGGAATTGAGCAGGCACCTATATTGTTTCTGTTTAAAAATAAATGCAAATTTATTTCATGCTCATAGATTTTAAGATTTAGCAGTAAGTTATGGAGATTTTACTTCACTATAAATGGAAACATTGAGATATCACCTCATACTTAAGAAGGGAAATATATCTCAAAAAGAGAATCAGCAGGTATTGAGGTATTGGCTGAAGGGTGGAATAAATGCAACCTTACTAACTAATTTTTGGTTAAAAGGCAAATTGTTCTTGTTCTATAGAAAACAGCAGGAAGATTTTCTATATTTTCTGTAGATTTCCTATGGTAAAAAACAGAAATGCCATACATAGGTATCATATCCAAAAACACAGAAAAGCTTTCAAAGAAGCTTTTTTCCTCCAGGGCCTAATGTTTTAAAAGTTATCTAATTTGATGTGTTTTTCAGACTGACAACTCTGATTTAAACAAAACAATACAAAACTATTGCCTGAGCACTGTTAATTAAGTTTGCATGAAAATTCAATCTCTGTACATGTAAGTACAGATTTAGTGTAAAACCGGTAGCGGAGGCGAGTTGTGGGTAAATAGGTAGGGGGCCCAGTAAAGGGCTTTTAGGAAATACTAAAACTTAAGAAAAGATTGTCCTGAGGCTGGAGAGACAGTATAATAAATTGGGCTTTCGCCATGCATGTGACTGTCTAAATTTAATCCCAGGTTTTCCATATGATTCCTTGAGCCTGAGAGGGTACAGAGAGGGAATAAGCCCTGAGCACAACTTAAAAGTTCTAACTAAATGCCAGGAGGCAATATATGAAAGAATTTATATAAAACCTTCAAGGAATAATGGAGATAGAGAAACAGGTCTAAAAATATTAGAAATATGGCTTTAAAAAGTAATTATCTAATATAAAGGTCACAAAGGAGGTCTAGGTGGTATCTGATAACCTAGATAACCTTGACTTTGCTGGATCCAGAATCCAGAAGAAAATCATCTCAGCACACTCTTTGTTTTAAAAACTGGCTTTTTGGGCACCGGAGATGTGGTGCTAGAGATAAGGCGCCTGCCTTACAAGAGCTAGCTTAGGACTGACTGCAGTTCCATCTCCTGGCCTCCCATATGGAGCCAGGAGCGATTTCTGAGCGCATACCAAGAGTAACCCCTAAGCTCACCTGGTGTGGCCCCAAAACAAACAAAACAAAACAACAACAACAACAAAAACCTGGCATTCTTGGAATATGATAAACGAATACTCACCTATCTTTGTTAAAAGTTTATGAAAGAGTGTCTTTGGAACTACTCTTTTGGAGACACCTAGCATAATCTGACAATTTCTATGCTTTACCTTTCTTTTCTCTCTAAATAGAACATATTTTGAATGTGGCTTTTCCCTTGCTTTTAACTTTGACTGCTTGAGGAAATAAACCTGAGCCTCTACACCCACTATTACAATAGGAAGACACTAGTAAAACTTTTGTTTAGAAAAAGATTTTATATTAGAAGAAATTTTATATTAAGAGATCAGTGAAATGAGAACAAAGCACATATACATTAAGCTAAGAAAATATTAAAAATAAAAATAAATATGTCACTAATTTATTTATAATATTAAATAAAATCAAGTTCAATTTTTTTGAACAGTTACATGTCCTGGGGGGTTGAACAATTTATGTTTTCTAATAAGGTTGTTATATTTCTCTTAAAAGTAAGGACAAAATATGGATTTTTGATTTATTGATGCCACCTACTTGGTCTACTTGTTAAAATGCCAACTAAATTAATTAAAAATAAATTTCACAACTTCATACTAACAGAGGATAAAACATAGGTAAGAGAAAATGGAACCAATCTAAAAGATAAAAAGAGCTATGTTTTAAAAAAGGAAAGTATAAAGTAAACTTAGATGATAAAACAATTTTTTTTATAAAATAGTGCAAGTGGTAAGTGCGTCTATCTTGCATATGCTGACCTAAGTTCGATCCCTAGCATTCCATATGGTCCCCCAAGCAAGGAGCAATTTCTGAGCGTGTAGCGAGGAGCAACCCCTGAGCATCACTAGGTGTGGCCAAATATAAAACAAAACAAAAAATAAACAAAAAATGTTCTTGTTATGATGGCAGGTTGGTTTAATTGGTTTATGGGGGAAAAGTATGAAATGAACTCTGGAAACATTGGGGGAGGGAGGATGACACTGGTGGTGATATTGAATATCAATATCTATATATCTAATAGTAAAATAAAAATGACTATTACATAAATTAATGAATTTGCACTTAAATATATCTCATAACAGTACTAATAATTTTAATGACAAAATTTATAATTTTAAGTAAATCTTTATCAGAAACATTATTATAATGAAATAGATAAAATATAACTTTAGCAGCTAGACATTTTGGACACTCGGTGTCCTATATGGCATTTCAAAGTATATAAAATTAATATTAGATATTATTAGAAGCATAAGGGTTAGACATAGAATTTTGATACATATCAGTTGTAATTCATGGTGAAATTACAAACATATTAACAGATTTTTTTGTCTAAGTTTATATTGTTATTGCTTATGGGTTTTTTTGTTTGTTTGTTTTGTTTTGGGGCCACACCTGGCATGCTCGGGGTTTACGCCTGGCTATGTGCTCAAAAATTGCTCCTGGCTTAGGGGAATATATGGGACTCTGGGGGATCAAACTGCAGTCTGTCCTAGGCTAACAGGTGCAAGGCAGATGCCTTACCACTTGAGCCACCATTCTGGCCCCTGTTTATGGTTTGTATGTACACTGTCATCATTATCTCACTATCACTAAACTGTTCAAGATTTCCAGTAATGTTTTTATATTAATTTTTGTCAGTCACCTCATCTCCCCTTCTTCATTTTCTTCTCTAGCTTCTTTTATTTAATACCTTTATTTAAGCATCTTGAAATAGCTTCTTAATTTCAGATTTTGTATTTCAAGGTCTAGGTTTCTCATTATACAATATCTATTTCCATGTTTTATTTCTAATATACCCAGGTGAAAATCATATGGCATTGATACTAACTCTGACTTATTTGCTCTTAACATGATACCATCTAATTTCATCCAAGTTACAACAAATGCAAACATTTCATGTTTCTTCCAGCCAAGTGGTATCTGATTGTGGAGATATGCTTTAACTTTTTCTATTTTTCAATACAAACATCTGTCAGTGAACATTTGCATTAATTCCATATCCTGGCTATTATACTATGTGCTGCAATGAAAATAGGTCAGCATATATATTTTCAGATTTCCCTTTTTATAGAAGAATATACCAATAATGCAATGTCTAGTCATATTAAAGCTGTATTTATAATTTAACAAGAAAAAGTTGAACTATTTCCAGGGAGGTTGAACCAGACAACATTCTCACCAGGACCAGCAAAATACTTTAAAAAATGTTGATAAATCTGAAAGACATAAATAGCAACATAATAATAATGGAAGGCCTCAACACCAGCCTACTACCCTTGATAGGTCAACCTGCTGAAAACTGATGAGGATACACTAGCTTTGAAAGTAAAATGGAAGAAAGTGTCTTAGTAGAAATATATATATAATATTGTATAATACATTATATAACATATAGTACATAATTCTCCAATATACATGGGTTATTCTCCAGGATAGACCAAATACCGGTTTATAAAACATATCTCTATAAAATTAGAGGATAGAAATTGTACAACCTAACTTCTCATGTTGTAATACACTGAAATTAAAATTGAATTCCAAAGAGATAGAGTGGAAAAACATTAACACTTGGAAATTAAACAGCTCAATACTGAACGAGCTGTGGGTCAGAAATAAAGGTAAAGAGGAAATCAAAAGATTTCTGGAAACAAACAAGAATCATGACACAAATTTTCAAATTTGTGGGACACAGTAAAAGTGGTACTAAGAGCAAAATATACAACACTTTTTGTTTGTTTGGTTTTTGGGCCACATTCAGCAGCACTCAGGGGTTACTCCTGGATCTGAGCTCAGAAATTGCTCCTGGTTTGGGGAATCATATGAGATACCAGGGATAGAACCCAGGTCCGTACTGGGTAGCCATGTGCAAAGCAAACACCCTACCACTGTGCTACTGCTCTGGCCCCCAACATATACAACATTGTAATCACATCAGAAAGGTAAAGAGGCCTACATATAAATTAATGAAAGATAATACTATATGAAAATGAACAACAAAATGAACCAAAAATAAACCAGCAGAAAAAAATAAATCTTAGATAGATATTAAAGAATTGAAAATCCAAAAACAACCCCAAAGATCTATGAGATCAAGAGTTGTTTCTTTGAAAAAATAAACAGTACCATTAAACCCCTAGCAGAACTCACAAAGGGAGAGACAGAAATTTAAACGACATTAGAATGAAAAGATGAAGATCACAGATACTACAGAAATTCAAAGTATAATTAGATACTACTGTGAGAAACTCTGTCACCAAAAATGAGAACATGGGAAAAATGAATAATTCTTGAAATCTTATAACCTCCCATAGTTGAATCAAGATGATATAGCAAAATAAAATAGGGGGCCCGGGAGATAGCATGGAGGTAAGGCGTTTGCCTTTCATGCAAAAGTTCATCGGTTCGAATCCCGGTGCCCCATATGGTCCCCCGTGCCTGCCAGGAGCAATTTCTGAGCATGGAGCCAGGAGTAACCCCTGAGCACTGCCGGGTGTGACCCAAAAACCAAAAAAAAAAAAAAAAGATGATATAGCATATCTGTACAGAGCCCTCAATATTGAAGAAGTTCAAATGGTGATTAAAAAAATCTTCCTTGAAACAAAAGCACAGGCCAAGGTGGATTCACTAACAAAATTTTTCCTACCTTTCAAGAGACCTACCACCAAAACTTTGCAGAAAATTGAGGAAACAGAAACACTCAAAATTGTTTTTATAAAACTAATATCACCCTGATACCAAAATCAGACAGTGATAACACAAAAAAAAGAAAACTACAGACAAATATACTTGAAAAACAGAGAATCAAAAATACTCAACAAAATCCTGGCAAATAGGATCTTATACCTCATCCAGATAATTATACTCAATGGCCTAGTAGGTTCCATTTCAGCAATGCAAAGATTCAATGAAATACACAGTATTAACAAAGGAGAAAAAAGCATATGATCACATCAATAGATGCAGAGAAAGCATTTGATAAGGCCCAAAACCCATTAATGATAAAAACTCTCAACAAGATGGGAATGAGAGTGACTTTAATTAATATAATCAAGAACATTTACCACAACTCCATGTCAAGTCTTATACTCAATGGAGATAAACCTTCCTCTAATATTTAGCACAAGACAAGACTGCTCCTTCTCACCACTCCTATTCAACATAGTACTGGAATTACTTGCCAAAGAAATTAGGCAAGAAAAAAATATCAAGGTTATCCTGATAGGAAAGGAAGAAGTCACGTTCTCACTCTCTGCAAATGACATGGTACTATATCTAGAAAACCCTAAAGACAATAAAAAAGCTTGTAGAAATTCATATAGTAAAGTGGCAGGCTACAAAGTTAACATGCAAAAATCAATGGATCTACACCAGTAATGATAGAGAAGAAATAAAATTAAAAAAATTCCCATTCACATTAGTGTCACACATACTCAAATATTTTGAACTCAATTTTACTAAAGAGGTAAAGGACTTACCCGAAAAAGACTACAAAATACTGCTACAAGAAATAAAACAGAACACAAGGAAATTGAAATGTACACCCTACTCATGGATCGGAAGGATCAAGGTAATTAAAATGATAATACTCCTTAGAAAATCTTACAGTTTTTATGAAATCCCTCAAAGGATAAACATGACATTATTCATAGAAGTGGAGCAGTGGATTTCAGAGAACTCCTGAAATTCACTTGGAGCAATAAACACCCATGAATAGCTCAGGCAACCTTTAGGAAAAAGATGAGAGGGATCACTCTCCCAAATTTTATTTTGTATTACAAAGCAATAGTCATTATAACAGCATGGTATTGGAATAAAGACAGAGCTTCAATTCAAAGTAATAGAATTGATTATTCAGAGAAAGTTTTCTAGACATACAATTAATTAATCTTTGATAAATGGGCAACAAACAAAATTGAGCAAGGAAAGCCTCTTCAAAAAGTGATGTTTGAACAACTGGCCTGCCACATGCAAAAAAGTGAACTCCAGCCTCTATTTAATACCATGCACAAATTCAGGTCAAAATGGTCTACAGATCTTGATATCAGACTTGGAGCCATAAGGCATACAGAAGAAAACATAAGCACTACAATCCATAGCATTGATACTAAAGGCATCTTCAAGGAGAAAACATCACTGTCCAAACAAGTGGAGGCAGAGATAAACAAATGGGACTACATTAAACTGAAAATCTTCTGCACCTCGAAGGAAACAGTGACTAGGATAAAAAGACCATTCACGTTCACAGATTGAGAGAATTTTTCACCCATCCATAATGGGCTAATATCTAAGATACACTATGTACTGAGATAATGTAAAAAATAAAAACTAACTTCATCATAAATGGGGAGAAGAAATGAAAAGACACTTTCTCAAAGAAGCAACATGGATGGCCAAAGGCACATGAAAAAATGCTGCACTCATTAATCATTGGGGAGATGCAAATCAGAACAATAATGAGGTATTATCTCCAACATGGAAACTCAGGAACACTACAAAGGATAGGAACAACAGGTATTTGTGTGGATATTGGGAGAAAGTAATACTCATTCACAGCTGTGGATAATACAGTCAAGCCCAGCCTTTCTATACAAAATGGTTACTCTGCATACAAAATGGATACATAAAAAACTGGAAATTGATCTCCCATATAACCCAGAAATATCACTTCAAGGATTATATTCTAGGAACACAAAAACAAAATACAAAAATATCCTCAATATGCCTATGTTTATTTCAGTGTTGTTTATAAAAGCCGAATGTGGGGGCCCGGGAGATAGCATGGAGGTAAGGCGTTTACCTTTCATGCAAAAGGTCATCGGTTTGAATCCCGGTGCCCCATATGGTCCCCCGTGCCTGCCAGGAGCGATTTCTGAGCATGGAGCCAGGAGTAACCCCTGAGCACTGCCGGGTGTGACTCCAAAACCAAAAAAAAAAAAAAAGCCAGAATGTGGAAACAACCCAGATGCCTAAAACAGATGAATGGTTAAAGAAACAGTAATACATCTACACAACAGAATACTATGCAACTGTTAGGAAAGATAAAGTCATGAAATTTATTCTACATGGATGGAAATCGAAACTGTTATGCTGACTGAAATAAGTCAGAGGAAGACAATAATATATACATAATAATAGCGTCACTCATCTGTGGGATTTAAGAAAAATAAAAGGCAATAATGATAAGGGCTGGAAATGAGTCCATAATATGAAGCTTAACACAAAATGTAGGTAGCACAGTTTGAGAAATAATTACACTAATAACTACCATGACAATAAGAGAGAGAGAGAAATGCATTGTAAGTCATGAAGACAGGCAGTGTATGGGAGAGGAGCGAGACAATACACAATACATCGTTAGTGGGAAGGCTGCTCTGGTGATAGGGTTGAGGTGTACATTTTATGACTGAAATCCAAATAGCAACCTGTTTGTAATCATGGTGCTTAAATAAGTTATTATTAGCACTAAAAAATAAGAAAAAAAGAAATCCCAGTAAGGTCATTGAATATTAAATATTTGCATTTCTATATTTTAGCTTTTTTTCTGCTAAAAGCAGTAATGATGCTTTACTTTTTTTTTCAAAAATACCAATATATTTTATCAGAGTACACAATGGAGGCCATATGCTATCAAAATTCAAAGTTATGTTGCATGACATTTCCAATTTAGCAGAAACAGTTTTGATTTAGACTTTCCATTTTTTGAGATAATACCTGGAGCTTTTTATAGTCTTCTGAAAAACAAATATTTGATTTTCTCCCTAGTACATAATAAAAGAACAATGAAGAGGCAAAGCAATGTATATTAAGATCCTGTAAGACTCATTTATGAATCATAAAAGCTTTGATAATGTTAAATACAAATTGAAATGTTAAGGCAATATGTTGGGAAGCATTCATGCAGCTGGAAAACTGTATCATAGGGGTATTCTTGAAAGAAATGTAAGATATGAGTGAAATAGACTTCAACATATTCCCAACTTTGCCATACTTGTCTTATAAACTGAAAGAAGCTTTCTTTATAGTTTTATTTTTTAATTATCAAATGATCATCTTTGTTATTAAGTTTCAATAGCATCTGATTATAAAGTGGAATAATTATAAACTAAAAATTAAGCAATTCACTTTCATAACAATACAAATATTAACCATATTAAGACACAAGTTTTTATCATAAAGATTTGTAAAGCTCTTGATACCTCTGAACAAGAAAGGTTTGTAGTTAAATATTATGTTTAAAATGCTGGGGCAAACGAGGTGGTGCTAGAGGTAAGGTGTCTGCCTTGCAAGTGCTAGTCAAGAAAGGACCGCGGTTGGATCCCCCATGTCCCATATGGTCTCCCCAAGCCAGGGGAAATTTCTGAGCACTTAACCAGGAGTAACCCATGAGCATCAAAAGGGTGTACCCCCCCGGAAAAAAAGATTCATCCTGATCAGATAATTATTTTATTCAGAAAAATATA
>PVKC010009226.1:11694-27226 GCA_004027635.1 Crocidura indochinensis
GCTCAGAGGATATTCTTGGCTATGAGCTCAGAAATCCTAACTGGCTTGGGGGACCATATGGGAAGCTAGGGGATCAAACTGCAGTTTGTCCTAGGCTAGCGCTGGCAAGGCAGATACCTTACTGATCCTCACCACCTGGCTCTAATACTGTTTATTATACATCTTTTAATTATTTGTTTTATATATAGGCAATTATGGTTGCTAATAATCTTTTAAACTAGTTTTTATTGTTTTAACAATCCAATCAAAGTTACACAAAAAAAGTATTTAGTACTCTATTGATTCATAACAACAGTAAAGGAAGTAATAAGAATAAAAATAACACTATTAATGATAATCATTTGATTGTTAACCACTTGATTGGCATCACACTTTAGATCTTTGTAATGTTTTTAATGTCTAGAAGTCAATTTCTCAGATATTACATGAAAAATCTTTATAGATAAAGAAAACAAATTTCAAAAAAAGAAAAGGAAAAGGAAAAGGAAAAATAATCATTTAGAATGATACTATTTGGTTTCTATAAATAACCAAATTATTAGTGAGTATACCCATGAGCCAAAATAAATAACTTACTTAAGGTTACATATCATAATTATAGCTAGCTAGATGGGTAGGTAATAATCCTAACCTTTGTATAGTTAGGAAGAAAAGAATTGAAGAATATAACTAACATATTCTCCCCTCACACAATTTATCAGCTTATAATTAAGTTAAAAAACCACATTAGATCACAGACTTAAAAGACCATCTTAATATATGAAAAATGCTCCACATCACAATCATCAGGGAGATGCAAATCAAAACAACTATGAGGTATCATTTCACACCACAAAAACTGGCATATATCACAAAGAACAATCAGTGCTGGAGGGGATGTTGAGAGAAAGGATCTTTTATTCTCTGCTGGTGTCAATGCCATCTATAGTTTAGACTTTATGGAAAGCAATATGAAAATTTCTCAAAAAACTGGAAATTGAACACCCATATGATATAGCTCTACCACCCCTAGGGATATACACTAGTAACACAAAAACACAATTCAAAATCACTTCCTCACACAATATTCACTGCAACACTATTTATAAATGACTCTGGAAGAAAAAAAAAACAAGATACCCTTTAACAGATAAATGGCTGAAAAATTGTGGTACAAATACAAAATGGAATATTATGCAGCCATCAAGAGCTGAAGTCATGCAATTTTTCTATACATGGATGTATATGGAATCTATTATGCTGAGTAAAATAGGTCAGATGGAGAGAGAAGAGTTACTAACACTGACCTTAGATTCTTCCAAAATATTGAATGATAGAAAACCTTCCAAATATGTTTTAGAATATAACACTACACTTATCTCCAAAGTTTAAAAAAGAAACTAGAAACCAATTTTTATAATAAACATTGATGCAAAAATCCTTAACAAAATTTTAGTAAATCGAATCCAACAATATATCAAAAAGATTATACATCATGACCAAGTGGGATACATTCTAGTGATGCAAGAATGATTCAATATAAGCAAAGCAATCAACATCATACACCACATCAGTAAAAGGAAAAATAAAAACTACATGGTCATATGTAGTAGATCAAAAGAGAAAATACTGCCAAAATCTAATACCCATTCATAACAAAATCCTCAAAAATAGAGTGGGAGGAACCTTCCCCAAGATAGTAACAACGATCTATAAAAATTCCACAATGTTATTCTTAATGGTGAAAAACTAAAAGCATTTCCACTAAGATCTGACACAAGGCAAGGATGACCACTGTCCACTCTTATTCAACATAGTAGTAGAATTCCTAGCAATAGCAATCTGACAATAAAAGGAAATCAAAGAAATTCAAATTGAAAAGAGGAAATCAAACCATCTCTATTTGCAGATGACATATGATGATATACATCGAAGACCATAAATAGTCCACAGCAAAGCTCCTACAAATAATAAACCAATACAGTAAAGAGGCTGGCTACAAAGTCAATATATGATAGGCAGTAGCATTCCTTTATACAAATAACAACTCAGAGAACAAAGAGATCAGAGTCTGTTCCATTTAAGGGTGTTCAAAAATATCAAGTACCTAATAATCAACCTAACAAGAGATGAGAAAACTATATCAAGAAATTTTCAAAACACTTTAGAAAGAAATTGAAGAAGACCTGTGAAAATGGAAGGCATTCCATGCTCTTGGATTGGAAGAATAAATATCATCTAAATGAATGTCTTACCTAACTTACTTTATAGATTCAGTGCAATCCCTATTTAAATTAAGACAATATTCTTTAAGGACTTAAAACAATAAATTATAAAAGTCCTTTTAAAAATGAAATCAATATTGGAAAACAAGAAACAGGGAGACATATCATTACCTAATTTGAAGCTCTACTACCAAAAACATATGATCAAAATAGCATTAGTATTGGCACAAAGACAAATATTTCAGACCAATGTGTCAGAATAGAATATCCAGTGACAAACACCCAAGGATATGGTCAACTAATCTTTGACAAAGGAGCCAAGATTTTGAAATGAAGCAAAGAGAGTCTCTTCAACAAGTAGTGTGAAACAATTGGATAATCATGTGTAAAAAATTAAAGATTAATCCATATCTCACATATTACACAAAAGTCAATTCCAAGTGGTTTAAAGATTTTTGATATTATACCTGAATTCAAAAAGTTCATTGAAAACCTAGGCAGAATTTAGACCTCAAAGAAATCTTTGATGATTGGATGGAGGTAAGGCGTTTGCCTTTCATGCAAAAGGTCATCGGTTCGAATCCCGGTGCCCCATATGGTCCCCCGTGCCTGCCAGGAGCAATTTCTGAGCATGGAGCCAGGAGTAACCCCTGAGCACTGCCGGGTGTGACCCCCCCAAAAAAAAGAGTTATAGAATCAAACCTAAATATTTAATGGGACTTCACCAAAGTAAAAATGCTTCTGTGTAACAAACAAAACATGGACTAAAATTAGAAGGCAACTAACTTAATGGAAGAAATGTTTTGCACTCGACACATCAGATAAAGGTTTGATATGTAGGGTATACAAAGTATTCACTGAGAAACATAGTGCCACAAAAATCCAAAATTGTATAAAAATATGGGAAACAGGCACTTTTCTGAGGAAGACCAACACATGGTTCAATAGAAACATGAAACATGTTCATCATCACTTATAATTAAGGAAATCTAAATCAACACAACAATGAGATATCATCTTACACCAATGAAGATGACATATATAAAAAAATAATGTGAAAAATTTCTCTTGGTAAAGAAATTTCTCTTGGTAGTGAGAACAGAACTCTCCTACATTTGCTGGTCTGAATTCTGCTTGATTCAACCCCCACGGAAACTTGGAATCAACCTATACGTTTAAAACAAACGAGTGGTTCAGAAAGATCTGGTTCATATATACAATTAAATAAGTCATAGCTGTAAGGAATGATGCAATCATTAGAAGATATGATGTTAAATGAAATAAGACAGAAAAAGGGTAAATACAGAATGACATCACTTATACATGGTATTTAGAATAACTGCACAAAGAAATACAATGGTAAGATGTCTCAAACAACATTTGACCCAGAGTATAGTGAGAAGAGTAGGAAATGAATGGATGAGGAGAAACACAAAAGTTTATTTTCTCTTCTATACTCTATACTTTGGCAACATGTATGGCTATATAGATATAGAAGGTTTTGAATAAACTGCTCTTTATAGATGTCTATAATAATGTTCTGATGCTTTTGTCCACAGAAACAGATGCAGAATGTGTTTGAAAGCCATGGACTCCCACTATAGTTTTAATAGAATGTTTTAGTGTTTTAATTTTAATATGCCTATAATAAGTCCTTGATCTTTTCATTCACAGTGGTTCTTGGAGATATGGAGTAGCCACTGAAGTTTTGCATTGCAGTGCTATATTATTATATTAGACTCAAAAGACAGTGCACATTACAATATGTCTTGAAAAATATTCGACTCTATTCATTTTCTATTCGATTGTTCCTGCTAATATGATCTAGTATTTATTTTCACAGATAACATTGGAATACTCAACTGTATGCTATAGACTCCAGCTACAGGGCTTATTCATTGAGTATGATATTACAATTTATTTTCAATTCAAGCTAATGTACTATTGTATCAAATGCTCATAAATTTAGCTTTCTTTCATGAAAGGAAACTTTTTACAGTGCTTAGTATTCTAGACTTGAAAATTATGATTGCTTTAAGAATGCTTTATACACAATTTAAACTAGGAAGCCTTTCTTCACTAAAGTTTACACTCACCAGAGATTATTTGTATAGAAAATGAAAAACCTTTCTATTTGATCTGCCAGCATTATATATTTTAAGTTTTCTAATCCATTGCACCCTGGTCAGCTTTTCAACTGCAACCTATGGGACCATCCTCAGTGTCTATGTGTGTGTATGAGTGTATATGTTGGCAAACTCTATGTCTAATCTCCATCCCTAATGTACCTAAAAATGTCTGTCTATTTTGTATATAGTTCTTCCTCCTATAATATATAACCCTCCCCCCTGCTTACCACTTTGAAAATTCTTTTCTATCCCTTCACTCTCTCAGCCCTTATTTGTTATTTCTCCACATTTAAACCATTTATCTTCAGGAACTGAGAACCACTCAAGAACCAAAAAACTTCCAACCAGCTCCCAAAGTGAAAAGACAGCATCTCAGACCACCTCGCATCAACTCGGAAGAAACTGCCACCACTCCTGCAATTGATTTGCTCTTGGAAGCCTCTTTTTTACTTCCATCTCTGTTCACTGTGGATTGTTGCTTGCTTCCAGATTTGGTTTTTGAGAAATTCCCAGCTCAAGGAAATTTTTTGATCAGCGATTCTGGGGGCAGTTTTTCACCCCCCCCCCAAAAAAAATATCAGAGCTGTGCTCTGAATTTTATTACCCCCAGGCTATTTCAAAAGACTTTAAAAGTATGTATATGTATATCTCTCTCTATATATATGTATATATATCCCTTTGTATGTTTCTTTAGATGCATTTCCTTAATAGGTATAATTCTTATGTAGAGGTAGTTTTCCATCCATTTTGGGGTCTGTTTAGTAAGAAATACTAGTAGATAAGTTTCTCTTGATTCTGAGTTCTAATTAGAACTAGGACATACGGATTTTTTAGCTTATTATATTTAGCCCCATATGCACCAGTAGATTCATGTAGCATTGTTCACTTTTACAATAGTCACATTAAAATAGGGAAATCTTATGTACGGAAAGAGTTCTTATCTACTATGATAAGAACTCATAAGTTTTAAGTTGCAGTGGGAATTTTACCCCCACTGAACTTTTACACCCACAATAAACATTTGTCATAGTCACTTGACTTAGGCTTTAGATGATCAGAAAATGATCATCCTGTGACTTTAAAACTAGTACAGTTTTCTGCACCAGCACCAGAAATTGACTTCTTTTGGGGAAGGCCCTAATACTGTACTGGCATTAACTTGCTCCAGAGTGGGATCATGTGACATGTTGATGAATTAGAAGCAGTAACAACTTGCTTTCAGGAAGATTCCCTGCATTGCCACCTAATGATGAGATAAAATCAGAAGATGTTCCCTGACACCATGATTTGACATAAGATCTGTTCAAATACAAAGAAACTTGACTGTACCAATCATGATTGAAAAAAAAAAATTCACTGGAACCACAAAGAAAGACTTTGGGGTTAGACAATTCAGTATGCCTGGAGATTTTAGTTGGACTTATGGGAAGATGCTTTTATGGTTGCTAGGCTAATAGTTCATCCTTTTAATTTCCCTAACTTTTGCTGTGCCCGTACAAAAAATATTAAACCTAACACAAACATCCTTTTTATACTTTTTGTTTAAATATTTTCCTTTTTAGCTTTTAAATAGTGGTCCTGCCTTTATTATAGACACCTGGGATTCTGATTTCTTTGTTTTACCTCATATTTTTTGCATGCTTCTCTAAGAACGGGAAAAAATGGGGGCTTGGGCCAAGTGGTCTCAGGTGCATTGGTATAGAAATTAAAAGGAGTGAACTAAATATCTAAGCTAAAGTTAGCAACTATAATACCAAGAGATCTAAATGCAAATCTGAACTTAAATGGACCAGTTATACAGATAAGTCAAGGGACAAAGAGTGGTGAACTAGGGTGAACTCTGGAATCATGGCGGAGGGGGTCAACATGGTGCTGGGAATGGCCCTAATTCACTGAATATATAAAATTCAACTATGAAGGACATTGTAGATAACAATGGTTTCAATAAAATAAAAATTTATAAAAAATATGAATCAAAGGAAAAAAGTTTGCTTTTTATGGACAAATTCTTGGAGCCATAACTCCCAAAATTTTACCAAAATCATATAGCATATCTGAATAGATGTTAATTATTGAGTAAGTTGAAATGGTAATGAAAAAAAATCTCTCAAACAAAAGCCCAGGTCAAGATAGATTGACTAATGAATTCTTTCAAACCTTTAGAGGAACTACTACCATTATTTTTCAGGTTTTTAAGAAAAATTCAAGAAATAAAACATTCCAGCATAGATTTTACAAAGCTAATATCACCCTGGCACACAAATCAGACAGAGATAACACACAAAAAGAGAACTATAGACAAATATCCCTGAAGAACACAGATGCAAAAATCCTCAACAAAATGCTAACAAATAGGATCCAATACTTTATCAAGAAGGTCATACACTATGATCAAACATGTTTTATTTCAGAGATGCAAGGATGGTATTTCATGTCTAATTCACTCAAAATAATACACCATAGCAACAAAATTAAAAAAAAACACATACATTTGGTAAGTTTCAAATAATAATATAAAAATTAAGATTTTGTTAAGATAAAAAATCTTAACAAAATCATATTGAAAAGTACTTTACACAATATAGTCAATGCCATTTACCACAAGATCATGGAAAATATTATATTCAATGGATATAAACTGGAAAGTCTTTTAAAATCTGGCACAAGACACGGCTGCCTCCTATTGGCACTCCTATATAATATAGTACTGGAATCAATTGCTTTAGCAACAATGCAAGTAAAAGATATCAAGATCAACCAGTTAAGAAAGCTCTCACTGCAGATGATATGCTACTATATTTAGAAAACCCTAAAGACTATCAAAAAGGCTCAAGAATAAGATTCCTTTAGTAAAGTGGCAGGCTACAAATTAACACAAAAAAATCAATGATCTTTTTATATACGAATAATGATAGAAAAAACAATCCTTTTCAAATACTGTCAGCAAAATGCCAATTATATGTGTTATTTTTGGTTTACTTCTTATTAATAAATAAAAACTCTAATGCTTAAATTTGAATAATTAATTATTTTTATTTTGTGGAGCTTTTTCTGGTTTTCATAAAGATTTTTGTTTTAAATTCTATTTCTCCATACTTGCTATTTTATATCTATGACTATTTGCTATTTACTTCTCCTCTGCTTACTTTAATTAAATTGACAAGACCAAAAATACCTTTGTAAAAAAAATAGTATAAAATTATTGTTAAATGCCTCTGTATCCAAGACTACATCAAATTTATAAGTTTATGACCCACCTCTTGTCCTTTCTATCAGTATCACCACTAAATTTTACCCTTAGATAATCATTCTCTAATCATCTTTGGTACATAGGCCACACAGGTCCTGCTGAAGCACCTTACCATCTTTATCAAAGATCTATCCCTCAGAGATTTTACTAAATGTTTTGATAAAGAATATCTACTATATCTACATTGCTTCCAGAAGTTTTCTACAATACTCTTGCACCTTGGAGAGACTTTCTTTATATGACTTTCTTATTATTGACTACATTAAATCACTATTAGTTTTTTTAAAGTAAAATAATCCCTTAAGACATACACATCATTATGTATTTTATCACTCAGTACGTCATAAGATTTGCAATCAACCTAGATATACAAAAAGATAAGTGGGCCATGAAGATGGGGTTTGTATACACAATGTAATAACAATGTACAGTTATAAGGGGTGATGAGTGCATTCAATTTGTTGAATTATGAATGGAACAGGAAGATAAAATGTTAAATGAAGTAAGTTACATGAATATAAATACAGTATAGTATCATTTATATGTGGTATTTAGAACTGAATGAAAGAATGCATCTTTTGTTTTATTATTTATTTATTTATTTAATGGGGGCCTTAATCAGCGGTGCTTGTGGTTTAGTCCTGGCTCTGAATTCAGAAACTATCCCTGACTCTGTAGTCAGGAATGTTTCTCTGAAGAGTTGTGAAATTATATAGAATGTTGGGAACTGAACCCGGGTCAGCGGCTTGAAAGTCAAGTGCCCTACCCACTATATTATCATTCAGGCACAAGATGAGATATTGATTTATTTATTTTATCAATTGCTTCATGAGAGGTAGATGCAAATACAACTTATTTATTTTTATAATATATTTATTTAAGCACCATAATTACAAACATGTTTGTAGTTGGATTTTAGTTTAGAAAATAAGAACACCCTCTTTTACCAGTATCTCTTTCACCCACCACCAGTGCCTCTCTTCCCCCATCTCGCTCCTATCCTGTTCCACTACTTCTCTCACTCACTATCATGATAGTTGTTAGAATAGTTATTTCTCTAACTGTACTCACCAGTTTTGTGGTAAGCTTCATATCATGGCTGGTCCTTCCTACCCTCATCTCTATCTCTGCGTATTATTACAATAATGTCTTTTATTTTTCCTAAATCTCATAGATTAGTGAGAATATTCTGTGTCTGTCTGATGCATTGTTTTAAAGGAGGAGATGCCTAGATTACTATTATCTCCAGAATATAGAGAGGAGGAGGAAAAACATCTATTGGTAGGAAGGAATAAAAATAAAAGAGAAGTAATGTTAGGGAAGAAGTTACAGGGAATTAGTTACATTGATAGTGTTCAAAAATAATAAAGCTAATTATCCAAATCACATAGACAAATAAAATCATTAAACACAAACTTTAGAAACCAAACCAATGAAGTACAGGTGAAGATGGCAGGCTGAGGGTAGAGGCAGGAACCTGGAAACATGACTGGTGGAAAGTTGTTTTTGCTAACGAGATCAATACTTGAACATCATGTGCCTAATACTCAACTATGAATAACTTTGTAAAACACAGGGCTTTAATAAATGTTCAATTAAAATATAACATTACTTTGCCATGAAGGACGATAATATTCACTGTTTACATTCTATTTACTTCTACTTCTCACCATAGATTAAAAAAATAGAATCTTTCCAGCTTTGTAAGCAATGGCAACTAAAGTTTAAATCTTCCTAAAATATCAAATGTATTTTTGGGAAAAAATTGTCCCAGCTATGAACCACTGGCCAACAGCTACCATGCCAGAAAGTGGAAGGAAAAACTTAATGAGTAAAACCTACTGAAAGGAAAAGAAAGTCAAAAAATATTATAAGGACATGAAAGTGTCATCATATATTCATTGCAATGCTTTAAGACATAGTCAACTATACCGAATAAGAAATCATTACGAAACACATTTTGTATAATTTAAAGCTTTCAGGTCAATATAATTTATAAATTATTTTAAAACTACCCATCAGACAGAAAAAATTACCTCTGATAGAGAAATTCAGTGAAAATAAATTTAGTTATAGTTAAGCAAAACTATAGATTAAAAACAGGCATGAAAGCAAAGGACAAGACTTAAAAAAATTCAACATGCTTATAGTTGAACAAGAAAAGAATAGATGGAATTAAGAGAAGTGTCCCACTTTAAACTTCAATTAAAAAGATGAGACACTTAATGGGGGCGATGGACGGAGAGATAACATGGAGGTAAGGCATTTGCCTTTCACGCAGAAGGTTATTGGTTGGAATACCAGTGTTCCACTTGGTCCCCTGGCATGCCAGGAGTAATATCTGAGCATGGAGCCAGGAGTAGCCCCCTAAACACTACCGGGTGGGACCCAAAAAAACCACAAAAGAGAGAGAGACAAGAAGCTCAAAATAATCTTTTTTAAATTTATTTATCTTATTACTATTTTATTTTTCTCTTATCTAGTTTTTGTCAACCTTCTTATTTTGGTGTAGATATATAAGTAGTAGTCCACTATTTTACTAATATATGTACTTTTTCTTTCTTCTTTTCTCTTTGATTTTTTGCGCTCTGTCATGTTTTTTATCTCAAGACCATGGCAACTATGTGGTGCATATCTTTATCGCTGCAGTGCTCACTAGATGTCTTATTTGATATGTCTTTGTAAAATATTGTGGTGTTTCAGCTCTTCTTTTCCCCTTCTCTCAAACTGAGGATGAGAGCTGCTAGAAGGACTCTGCCCATTGTGGGCATACTTAATTTTTACCCCATTCTATTACGGTACTCTTCCCCAAACAAACCCACAAAACTCGAACTATCTAATCCTGCCTCCCAATCAGAGGGAGAAGCAATGGAGACACCAAGACCAATCAGATATAAGATCACTAAGTAATAAACCAGAAACAGAGGGAGTCACTCAATCTAGAAGACCCCGGGGAGAGGGTGGAGGATATGGGAGGCAGAATGGGAACGGAGGTGGAGGGAGGACAACTTGGTGATAGGAAATCCCCTAATTTAATGTTTATATGTAACTGGAATATTACTGTGAATGACATGTAAACCACTATGATTAAAATAAAAAAATTAAAAAAAAAAGATGATACACTTAAAATAAAGATAACTCCAAGAGACAGGGTTAGAATTCAGTGATAAAGCAGGTTTCACGTGAATTAAATTAATTCTTGGCATTACAAAAATGTATAAATAAATAAATAATAAAAATTGATCAGGATATATTTATAAAGGGATTGATTAAACACGTTCAATTGATGTGTACAACATCAATTGACTCTCAAAAATATTAGAATTACCAGTAATATTTTGTTTTAAAAAGATTAAGTCAGGGGCCAGAGTGGTAGTAGGGTAGCATAAGCCGTAAGGAATCTGCCTTGCATGAACTAGCCTAGGATGGATTGCGAGTTCCCCTATAGCCCCCCATGCCAGGAGCAATTTCTGAGAGCACAGACAACAATAACCCCTGAGCGTCACCAGGTGTGGCTGAAAAAAAAAAACGGAAAATAAAATATTGAGTCACACCCAGATTTGTGCGGTCCTTATTGCTGACTCTGTGCTTTGGGATAATTCCTGCTAAAATCAGAAACTATATAAAGCATTGAGAATTGAGCCCAAGTAGATTGCACAAGGCAAATGCTTTGCCCAATGTACTAATATTTCAGGCACCACCAGTATGAATTTCTACATTGGGATTTCTACTTTCCATTTAAGAATCTCAGATCTGAGATAGAATTTTAAATTTTGATTTCTAACAACCTCAAAAGTGATATTCTAGCTACATATCTAAGGAAATTAATTTTTAGCACCGTGGTTCCAAGAGAACTTGAGACATATAGAAACCCAAAGCACATAGCAACTAAGTTGTATCTACCTCTAAAGAATCAAAATAAAGAAACAATATCTATAAGAAACAGAATGAGAAAAATATTCTTTAGCAAGGCAACAATTAAAAACAAAAAAGACAGTATAGAGACTCAGCCATCCTAAAGCAATGTTTCATGGAGTAAGACAAAATTAAATATCCTGATCTCATTCTCTTTTATCTCTTATGGTTTGTGTTGGTCTACAATCACCTCATAACTCTGGAACCATAACAGAAGGTATGAGACAGTACATAAAGGTCAAATATTTTTTTTTGTTTGTTTGTTTTTGGGCCACACCGGGTGACGCTCAGGGGTTACTCCTGGCTATTTGCTCAGAAGCTGCTTCTGGCAGGCAAGGGAAACATATGGGGAACCGGGGGATCAAACCGTGGTCCGTCCTAGGTTAGTGCAGTCACCTTATCTCCAGTGCCACCGCCCGGCCCCAAGGTCAAATATTTTCACAAGCAATAAATAATCGACAAATGTAAAAAACACTTTTGAATATATTATGTAATTGGTTCAAAGAATTTAAAATGGACATTACTAAAACTTTTAATGTTTGAGGAAGCGGGATTAATTTCTCTTTTAGAAACAACTTTCAGCTGAACAATAAATATGGATTAGAAGGGAATGATCTTCATATCAAAATAATCAAATCATTACTGAGGATAATCTCATCTGAGAAAAGTAAAGAAAGGGAGAAATTCAGAATGTTAGTCTGCTTATCAGTAAGAATTACTAATTTGCATTTAAATTAACATGCTCATAAATATGTATACTAGGTTGAAGTTGTACAAAAATACATTAACTATAATCATCATTCTGACTTAATCACTCATGCTAAATATTTAAAACTGAGGGTTAGCTCACAAAATGAGCTCAGAAAAGCATAAAGAAATGGTAAAGTTAAATATGAATGAAAAAATTGAAAGTGAAGTGATGGGTGTGATGGATAGGGCATCATGAAAATAAAATGATCAAATAGCTTCAAGACCTTATCAGTGGTATCAGTTTAATACCATTTTTTAAAAATTTATATTTTATACCAAACTCTGATACATGCCTCTGTTCTTTTAGAAGTGGAGTAACTATGTTTATTCAAATTTTAGGAGTCAATATTGTTGTAAATTTGTGATCCAATTTTATTAATTCTTTTTTATTTTAAATAATGTGTATTAAGGACAAGTAGTAGAAGAGGAAGGGAAGCATGCATGGGTAATTAGTGACGGATGCTGTCCTCATGCTGAGTTTTAAGCATAGAACATGAATATACAGAATCTGATATTAAAACTTTTTTTAAATAATGCCTAAATAGGAAATCAAAGGGAGAAAAATAAAGCAATGAAATTATTTCACCACTGCCTCATTCAACAAGCCATCATCTTTTTCTACCATAGGTTGGTGTAACTTTCTTACTTTTATTATTCTGCCCTATAAATTGTAGAAGTATTTTAATAAAATATTTAAAAGAAAAATTTATAAAATTTAAAAATTAAAGAATTTTAAATCACAAAAACTTAATTAAAATTCATAAACTAGGGGCTAGAGAGATTGTACAATAAATAGCAGCTTGCTCTCTATGCAAATCCAGGTTTAATCCTCTACAGTCCTCCAACCCTATCAAGAGTTATCCTTGAATTAAGAGCTAGGAGTAACAGCTGAGCACTGCCAGGTGTGGTGGGAATGTTGCACTGGTGAAGGGGGGTGTTCTGTTTATGACTGAAACCCAACTACAATTATGCTTGTAAGCATGGTGCTTAAATAAGGATTTTATATTTAAAAATAAAATAATCCTTAAATAAAAAAGCAAGCTTCTGCACAATAAAATAAAAAATTAATTAATTAAACATATGTAAAAATTTATATGTGAAGACACTGGTGATCTCTAATTTCTGTGTAATCTGCTTTTTGAAAAGACACACACCGTTATGTTCATTCTAGTACAATTCCATTACAAAAGATGAAAATAACCCAGTTTTATCCTGGTCTGCCACATGCTAGAAAAACTCCCTACTGTTGTGCCATCTCTCTGGCCCAGTCAAACAGTTTCATGATACTTAATGTTGAATTTATTTGAAATATTATGTAATACAATTATGTGACAAATTATTAAATTATATTTATCTGGGCAAGAGTGAATACATGAAATATTCAAAAAAATAAAATGTCTTTCCTCCCTCTAACTGCTTAATATTTTGTCCGTTTTTAATTGAAATTTTAAAATATGTTGAAGGGGCAATGTTCTCTTTTTTTAATATAACTAAAGCCCAACTACAAACATGCTTGTGATCATGATGCTTAAATAAGATATTTATTAAAAAATAAAATGTGAAGAAGCATTTAGATATCACAATAATTTGGGCCCAGAGCTGTAGCACAAACAGTACAGCATTTGCCTTGCACACTTGCACACGCTGATCTAGGACAGACCACAGTTCAATCCCCCTGCGTCCCATATGACCCCCCAAGCCAGGACCAATTACTGAGCATATAGTCAGGAATAACCACTAAGCATCACCAGAATAATTCCTATTAGCATCATTCAATAATAATATTTTAATTAGAAATTAAGTTTTGGTATTTCAAGGTAATAAATTAATAGCTATAATAAGACACAAAACTGCAGGTCTCTTAGTTTTTTTTTATTTAACAAAATTATACAATGTAGAGCATAATTTAATGTCACTGTTGAAGTAAATATGAGCTTAAAATTAAGTACAATGTTCATTTTTGTACTTGTTATCTCCATGTAAAGAGGAAATCTCTTAGGAATCTGTCAAAACAAGAATGAAAAAGGACTTACATGATCAATTAATTCACGGACCATTCCATTCCATTGTCCATTGGAATCATCCTGGGCTCCATATTTCCCATCCTCCACAAGTCTAATTTCATATGTAAAGCCAAGTATTGTAGATAACTCTCTGAGGAGGTCAATGCAGTAGCCCTCAAATCGATCATTCCCATAGAGAGGTTTGTCAGACTTCTTAAATAAGACATAGGGTTCTTCCTGCAAACACAGAAGTGGAACAACTGTGGGAAATAATCAGTTAATTTTAATTTGTCATTCAAATTATAACTTTCATTAAATTATACTAAGCTTCGTGTTAAGGACAATGATTAATTTTATTTTCTTGTTCTATTTATTAATAGTTTGAAACATCTAAACAAGATGTTAAATTACTCCAGGAATCATTGTGCTTAATAAGAAAATATTTAATTATAAAAATGTCACCAAACCTATGCAATAATGGTGTATATTATGTCACTATATATACATAAATACATACTCATATACAGTGAGTATGCTAGAGATATGGTATAGTATTTAGCTTCTCATAAGATTATAATATGTTCTTCAAGGAATTTTAGTGAACATGTAGAAAAATTGGTTACATTATTTTGCAATCAATAGACTACATTAGGCATAGAGGGCTAAAATATTGCTAAAAATAAATCCATGCTAGAATAGGTTTAAGAAAAACCTATTGCTTCTATCCCATGTGGTAAAAAACAATGTGCTAAAAGGGGCTGCAAAAAAACTGTCTTGTTGTATTTGGATTAGCAAGGGAGCACAGCACACAGTGTACCCCCTTTGTTAACAATCTATGTTTTGGATAGTTCTTGGTATATTTTTACTTTGAGGTCTATGAGCTCAATAGTTGTCAAATATAGATTGGAGGGGTAGGTCTGCTTTTTTGTTGTATTAAAAATTGAAGCATATCCTAGATAAAAATACATTAGGAACCCAAAACAACCTCTGAGTTCCTTTGTAAATATTACTGTCTCAGTAATATTTACAATATCCAGAACCTTGAAACAACCCAAGTGAATCAAATCATATTTAAATAAACTATGGTACAACTATACAATGAACTACTATGCAGCTGTTAGGAAAAAATGAAGTTAAAACACCCTATACTTATAAAAGGTATATAATTTCCTTATAAATTAATCTTTATAACATTATATTCATCTGTTTTAAGCCTAGAATAGATTAGAAATGAAGTTCTTCAGTATTTATTTCAGTGCCTATAATAATGATTAGTAAAGG
>PVKC010009227.1:0-27132 GCA_004027635.1 Crocidura indochinensis
TTTTTTTAGGCTTCACTGATGGTTCTGAGGATTATTTTTGTTGACGCTCAAGGACCACTTCTGGTAGTGCTTGGGGGACTATATGCTGGGGGTTAAACCAGGGCAAATTTATGAAGAGCAAGTGTTCTATTCACTGTACTATCTCTTTGGTCCTGAAAAATACTTGTAGATCGTAACTGCTAATTATTTCTTGACATTTCCCCTACCACTTGGCCCTCTAGTCTCATGGGATGGTCCCCTTGGAATATTCTGGGGGTGGGGCTAAGGGGAATAACCAACCCCATGTGAGATAAATGCTTTTCTAGACATGCAAAGACTATCAGACTGCTAACTCATAGTGAGAGATATATGAAAGAAGAAAAAATTATGGGAGATACCAGAGAAATACAAGGAGCCCTGAAAGAGCACCTATGTGCTTGAGTGAATCCAAAGAGTTTATTAACCATCCTTTATCCCCTCATCTGAGAAATTCTTCCAAATAAAAGCCATGATGTTCATGTCTGTGGTGTAATTCCTGCCAGAGGCCCTAACTATGTACCTTTGAGGGAAAGTCCAACCTACACAAGTTCCCTGACTTTTTCAAATCTAAAAATGTGCCTATAGTTGATAGAGTCCCCTTGCCCTTCATACACACAGATGCCTTCTCTTCCCAACAAGAAACAGAAATAGTTGCCCTGAAGACACTTCCATGGGGACTGAGCTTATAAATATGATCACTTGTCAATGTCCTAGCTTATCTTCAAGAACTCTTTAAGCCTCATGTTTATGTCACAGAACAGGTTCCAGGACAAGAATTGTGCACCATTAGCAGCTGTCACTGGACATTTTGCTTTTCTTGTTTTTGAGCATATGTCAGATCCCTGGAGCATAAAGATGGGATTTCCTATGATTTCCTTTCTGTTGGTGCTGTTATAGGAGTTGTTACAGCTCTTTATTCTCATAGAGCCCCCTGTAGTGAACCAGAGATGGGACATACACCAGTTTAGCTGGTTCTCTGGCACTGTAGGGATGCTGAGGAGATTGACTGTTCTGACATGGGCTCCAAAATGGCTACTGTACTCTGTCTTCTAAGCCATTTCAATAACTGCTACAGGTACCCTCTTGTATGTTTCACACATTTTTTATTTTATTGGCTAGTGAGTCACACTCAGTGAGATCCATGGGTTAATCCTGGATCTACACTCTGGAATTACTCCTGGCAGTTATTGAGGGACCATATGGGATGCCAGGGATCAAACCCCGGTCTGATATATACTAGCCAAATTCCCTACCCACTGTACTACTATCACTTCTGCCCCATTTCATTTCATTTCATTTAACAAAACAAAATTTAGATGCATGTTGCAAACAAGCCCACTAATTAATTCATTGAGTCAACTCTTAGAGATCAAATGTCTTTATTTGCAGCAGAATGAATACAGATCTGCTAGGCAGATGTTATAAGAAGTTAGTGATGATGGTAGAGCTCTTATCACCAGTTCTTAGGCTTTCCTCATGGAATTAAATTCAAATCGTTGAGCAGAGTGTTTGTAGAAATGCTCAGGGTAAATTGTGGGGACCACATTTTTTAAAGAGGAAAAAAAGGAAGGAAGGAAGAAAAAATGCACAGCCCATCAAATTCTTTGCAAATCTGGCCATAGGCCGGTTTTTCAGTGTCTGTGTGGCAGACCACATTTTGCCTGGATTCTGCGGATGCTTTCCAGGCTAGTGTTTTCACCAGACCACCAAGACCAGCTGCACCCTGGAAGTTGAAGACAGGGTTTGTTGCTGCCAAGGTGGAGCAGGGAGCCCCCCTGTCAGCAGAGTTGTGGAAGGTGGTCTCTTGAGCACAATCGAGTTCCAGCCATGCTGATTCCCTCACAGTGTTGTCACTTGAGGTTCTCCAGATTTGGTGCAAGTTAACTCCCTGAGGCTCCATGAGTTACATCATTCTTACTCTTTGAATACAAGCCCAATGCAGATGCCTTTTCAGCAGCGCCTACCTGGCAGATACTTATAGGTGAGGGCTTTCTTGGAGAGTAGACGCCTTCTTTTTACTTACCTTTGGGCTTTCTGGATCTATATTTGTGCATATTTGAATACTTAAAAGCAACATGGGAAGGTCACTAGAGCTGAATCAGTGTCCTTTTTAGTGATGCACCCTTATTTTGTAGTTAAGTGTCCTGAAACTTAGGGGGAAATGTCTATTGCCCAAAACCCCAAAGGGTTCTCTACCTCAGGCCCTTATCCAGTTCCCCTTTCCCTAAATAGTCATGCCTCTACAATTGATTTCTCCATGTATTCCATACTATATTCCTAGCCTGGGTTTTTAGAGCTTTTTTTCCCCACACTTAAAAGTGTCAAAGACATCATTTGGAGGGTGGGGAAAGGGTTGGGGCCATACCTCATGGTATTCCAGAGGGTACTTCTGACTCCATGTTTAGCCTGCTTGAGAGACCATATACAGTGTTAGGTATTGAACCTAAGGTCAGCTGCTTGAAAGGCAAGAACCTTAACTTCTTTTTTTCTTTTTTTTTGTTTTTGTTTTTGTTTTTGGGTCACACCCGGCAGTGCTCAGGGGTTACTTCTGGCTCCATGCTCAGAAATTGCTCCTGGCAGGCACGGGGGACCATATGGGGCACCGGGATTCGAACTGATGACCTTTTGCATGAAAGGCAAACGTCTTACCTCCATGCTATCTCCCAGGACCCGAGAACCTTAACTTCTATAGTCTTTCTCCATCCTGGCATCATTATTTAATGTAAGAGTTCTCCAGGAAGCAAACAAACATGTAAGGTTTCATATGTTATCACATGTAAGGGACAGTAGGAGGAGGTCACCCTAAGCATCATTGCATAAAGGGTAGTTCATCACAGGGCACAGGAAAACCAACCTAGACTTAAAAGAGTTTTAGAGGAGAAGGATGAATGACTAAGGAAGGGCTTGATCCCAGAGCTCTAATCTTATTGGCTTTTCTCCTGAGAGGGATTTCATTCATCTCTATTCCTGAACCTTTTCAATGCAGAAGAAAGGACCTCTTTTCCCCCTGAAGTTCCAAAGTAGATACCATTAACACTTACTGGCTCTTATTCTTATTTCTGAGTTCATTATTATGGCCAGGATAAACAGAGTACAGAAAGTAGAAGTCCAAGTCACTTATTGATGATGCCTACTATAGCTAGAAACTAGAAATGAGGTACTGATATTGGGTGAACTACCCCCAGAGCATCACCACAGCATTAAATCCTCATAGCTGGGTGCCCTAAGGTAAATCCCAAAATGTGACCACCTCCATCCCAGTATTTTTCCTTGTCGGGTGACAATGATAATTGCTCCCTCATGTTTTGTGTGAGGTCCTTAACTCTGTGTATACCTGGGCATTGTACATGTTTTGTCATCAGCATAAACTGAGGAGGCAGTGGACTCAGTTTATAGTGTCAGTTGCTCTATTCATAAAAGATCTCATCCTGAAATATCCCTGTGAAACAAAATCTCCTGTCCTCTTTTCATCCATTTCCATCATCTCTCAATAAGGCCCCAATCTCTTCAGGATGTCATTGTCATATTCTCCTCTTCCCATGGATGATCTTCCTCAGGAAACACACTCACAGTTCCACAGGCCCTTCCCCTTAGAGCTGACATGAAGCACAAGGAGCAGATTACCAATTTGTCTGTTCCTCTCCTTAGAGACCATGATTATCCCTCTGAAGGCCACAGGCCTGCTCATAAAAGGTCTTTACTGGCTATTTGTCTCAATGACCTATCAGCAGGACTGAAGGAAGATTTCTCCCAACAGAATCTGTTGGGCCTTGTTGGTTTGGTGCCTCGAGGACTGAAGAGACTTCACTTAGCATTGTTTTGGGGGAATCATTCCCCAAATCAATGCCTTACAAAGCCCCGCTGGTGAGTTGGACCACAGAATGCGCAACCTCCCATCCATTCAGCTTTTTCCCCAGTCCTATGTGTGTGTTTGTTTCTCTACATAGGGACAGTCACTTTGTTGACTACCCAGACTGTTGAACTCCTTGTCTACTTGGCAAACAAGGTCAATTGTCATTGTGTCAGACAATTACAAACTCGGTTCTTATTTGAACTGGAGAGATAATACAGTGTGTAGGACATTGCCTTGCACATAGCTGACCTCGATTTGACCCCTGGTACTCCATATAATGACCTGAACACACCAGCAATTGTGGGGTCTTAGCTTGCAATTCTGCACAAGAAACCAAAGTCATGAGTGGGGAGAAATGTGCATTTCAGCCAGGGGGGTACTGAGCAGCTTCTTGGATTTTACTAAACCCGCTAAGTTTCTCAATTCTGCTGCTTTTCCTGCCACTTCTATTAGCCAGAGCTTAACATAAATCACCTGAGGGTCAGGATTGATGTAATTAAGGGTACTTGTGCTAATTAACTCAGAAAAGGTGAAAGGAAAAGTGAAAATGATTTTTACAGGTCTATGACAACAAGGAGTAATTCTGAGTACAGAGCCAGGAGTGATCCCTGAGCCTGGTGGCCCCCAATCAAAATCAAACCAAATTCTGTTGTCATTTGGAAAGGATAACCTGCTACTGGGTTCAAAGAAGCCAATTTCAATACGCCTAATAACTTTCCTAGAAGCTGTTTTACTTAATCAGGGCTTTGAGGCCGTTTTAAGGGAAAATGTCTCTGACTACACATGAAAGGAAATTCGCCATGGGAGGAGGATGAAAATATAAAGCAGAGGGGAAGAAAGATACAGAGTTAAGATATTTGCCCTACACATGGCTGAGTCCATTTGGAACCCTAGTACCATGAGATCCCTGTCACTGCCAGGAGTTATCCCTAATGACAGAGCCAGTAGTAGTTCCTGAGCATTGCCTGGTGTGGCCAATCTTCACCCCCCCACCTCAAGATAAAAGAAACAGTAAAAATTGGACATAACTCAATGGTTTTATACCTACCTTCAGCCTGCCCATCCCCAAGTAAGAGAAGCTACTGTTTTTGTTGATAGGTAGAGTGGCTGCTTGCCTAGTGTGAAGTATTTGTTGTAATTCTTTCTAGTTAAGTTCAGTTTTGACTTGACAGGCTAAAAAAGCAAGAAATACTTGCTGTAAGGCTGAGGGTGGGCTGAAGGTTAGTCCTCTGCTCCGAATGCATGCTGTCCATCTGAGAAATGAATAACAGCCCCCCCCCCCCCCCCCCCCCCCCCCCCCCCCCCGCTCATGGGGCTCGGCTGGCAAGCTGTCCTCCCCTCTGTTTCTGCCCAACCCGCACCTCCCCTTTTCCATTTGTGAAGCTGGTCTCTCTCTTATTGGCCTATTTTCCATGTGTTTGCTAAAGGGAAATCACCACCAAGACATCTGCAGAGTCTCCAGTCTTTGAAGTGCCCACAGGAAACTCAGCAAAAAGAAAACCTGAGTTCCTAGGAGTCATCTGGGTGGGAGGACAAACTGTTTGGTTTGGTTTTATAGCAGCTGGAGGTGACATTCCAATACTGAATGGAGGCTGGCACTGCTGGAAATGAAAGTGTCTTGTCTCTACCAAAGAGACAAGAACATTTTAATCCTTCTTTAATTCATAGCAACAAACTAGATGCACACTTCAAAAAGAAAAAAGTGCCTAGCTGTCCCTTGTATAAATGAAAATTCAGATCTTTTTAGAGTATATTTCTTAATGCATAACTTTTTTTTCAACATAGCATTTAAGGGTTTACAACGTACTTGTATACGTAGATCATCTCACATCTCTAGCAAATCAAGGTGCTAGTCTGTTACCATTATTTTGCAAATGAGTTGAATGAAAGATGAAAGGAAGACCTTACATCAAGTAGCCAGTGAATAATAGAACAGTCTGATCTTAGAGAGCTGGGGGTAAGAGACACTTCTTACATTTGCTGGGAGAGAAGGTCCCCTATGGAATACATTATCCCACTGTATTGCCCCCAGTTGCAGAGTAACCCTTTCCTATGAGTGGAGGCTAGCATTCATGGTTCCACAGGCAAAGGAGAACTAAGAAATCAAGCAATCATCACATTATGATTAATAGTAGCATGCATCCAGTATGAACTCTGTGCTCAATTCTGTTGTAAATTACATGTCATTAGTTGTCTGAGTTTTCCCCACCCAGTGAGGTCCCAGGGCCACTTGCCTAGAAGGCAAGGAGCCAAAGTGCCAGGTTTCCACCACCATTTACTCAATGTCTCTCCTCTCCGCCACCCCATTCCAAACCCTCAGATCACAGTTCTATTAACCACTTCTCAGGGCTATTTCCATTGGGGTTTGTCTAATCCCCTTGCTTTGTTTCTTTATGTTCTGCATATGAAAATATCATCTGGTAATTATCTTTTCTTTTGGAGTCAACTCCACACAGCAAAACACACTTCTTCTGTTCCGTCTGAATTATAGTGAAGTTCCAGATTTCATCTTTTCTCATGGCTCAATAGAGTTTTGTTGTGTCTCTATACTCACTTATTTTTTTTTCCTTGTTTTTTTTTTTTTTTTTTTTTTTTGGCGGGCCCACACCCAACAAGGCTCAGGGGTTACTCTTGGCTCTGCCCTCAGGAATTACTCCTGAATTACTCCCAGGGAACTATATGGAATGTGAAGCATAGATTCCAGGTTGGTTACATGCAAGGCAAATGGCTTATCCTTTGTACTATCTCTCTGGCCCCTACATTCTAGTTTCTTTAACCATTCATCTGCTGATGGGCACTTAGCTTGTTTCCAGATCTTTTACTACTCCCATTTTCCAGATGTGTACACTGAGGTTTGATGTGGTTCTGTCACCTGCCCAAAACTGAAGGATTTGAGAAGCACTGGAACCAAGCTCTGAATTGGGCTGTCCATTTCCCATGCCTTATGCTCTCTGTTCCATATCAAAATGTGCTGTCTTCGGGGCGAAGCATAAAAACTGCCTGAGCCCACTCTGAGTAGGGCTACAGAGGTTGTGCTGCCCTTTACATAAAGAGGATCCAGAAATGTACTTAGGGAATATTCTGAACAGCAGAATGGACCTTCCAAGATCTCTTCTCAATGTGGTCTTTGACTGACAAACAAGCAGAGTCTCTTAGTGCCATAGCCAGAATTATATGTCCACTGTGGACTGGCTGGCTCCCTCAGGTACACATAGACACAACCTCTCTGATCAGGGCAGGCCCTTTAGGGAGAATGGGAGTTGGACACTCCCTATACTTCTCTGGCCACCCCACTTTACCCCAGGCCCTCTTGTTTCTCCCCTCTCCTCCACAAGTTAGAGAAACTGCCACCCACCTTCTTCACAGGAACTTCGAAAAGATTAATTGGATAATTTCAGAATAGTTCTTTGAGCTGCTTGAGGGAAAGATGCCATCTAGAAGAACAAAGTAAAATAACAATAATAATTATTATATTTAAATGTATTTATGAAAATCTCTACAGGGGCAATTAAGAGGAGGCCAGCTTGTACTTGTGGGAAATGCAGTAGTGGCTGAAACGCCCAGTTCTCTGTTGTCCCCCTGAGCCTGCCATTTCCTTGTGCCCGAACTGAAAGCCATGTGTGTGGGGTGGTGAGTGCAGGGCTGTGGGTATGCAGGGTGGTGGGGGGTATGGGCTATCAGGTGAGCCTTCTTGCCCCTCTCAAGCCTGCAGGAGCCAGTCCTATCAGACCCCCAGAATGCTTTCTGTGAAGTGCTCACACAGCTCTTTGCAAGCACTCCTCTCCCTGGCTCCCCCAGAGAGAACTTACTTCTGGGGCAGCTAGCCTATAATTAATTACTGCCCATTTACCACAGGAACAGAAAATTCCTACCGCCTCAACCGGGTGCCTGGAAGGACTTCTTTCACATCTGTTTGTATGACTGTGTTTGTTTTTAGCGGTGGACCTGGCAGATACTGAAGTTTTGATGCCACAGAGCTATTGAGGTGAGGTTATTCTAGGCTTTTGGGATCCCTTGGCTTCTAACATCTGTTCAATTCAGATGTTGCCCTCCCTCTATTCAGAGGGTCTGGGCCTGGTGGGCAAGATGTTCTCTTTTACCATTGACTTGCCTTTGATCTTAAAGACTAGCTTTGCCATTTAAACACCTGGCCACGCTTAGCCTCCACAGCAGTCCTCACTCCAGCCCAGCTCCTTTTCTTTTTATATACAGATGGCCACCACGCTGTGCACAACTGCAGCCACAGCCTGCTCATCATCTGTGAACAGATTTTTTTTGTGTGTGTGCCTTTAGTCCATTCAGTCAGGATAACCTCTTCGTCAGAAACACTTGGGCACCTTCTTAGGTCTTACAACTTAATTTTCTGCTCTGCACTGCTGCCTTACCAACTCCTATCTCCCAAGTGTGAGCAGTGACTGGACCCCTAGAACAGATCTTCTCAAACCACAGTGTGGATGTGAATTATCTGGGCATCTGAATTAGATATAAATTCTGAAGGCTACAGGGATCCGATAAGGTGCTTACCTTTATATGTGGTAAACTTGAGTTCAATTCCTGGTGCCTCATATGGTCCCCATGGAGAGTGCCAAGAGTGGTTCCTGCACATAGGTCCAAAAATAAGTCCTGGGCATTTCCAGGTATGATCTCAAAACCAAAGAAAAAAATTATGGATTCTGAGGGCCAGGGAATAGCAGAAATGGCAGAAAACATGCCTGCTTATGCAAGGTCCTGGGACTAATTCTTAACAATATATGATTCCCTTTCACCCCTACCCAGTACCACCAGGTTACCTGAGGGTCCTTACTCACTGCCAGGCCAACAGCTGGACCAAATTTGAGACCAGGAGTGCCCCCAGCTTCTGAGCAATGAGGTGTGACCCTATTTATTTAAAAAAATGAAAAAGTATTCTGGTCTGTAAGATGGAGTGTGTCTCAGATTCATATATTTGACCAGCTGCAAGATTGTGCCAATGTGGTAAGTCCCCGGGCTCCATATTGAAGAGAAATAACGTTAAAAGAAGGACACTGAAGGATGGAGAGTTAATCTCAGCACCCTAACAATATTAAACAGCAACATCTTTCATTATTTCTAGAATTATCTCCACATTAAACAGCAAAATCTTTCATTACTTCTAGGATAATATTCTTCTCTCCCCAGTAATGCTCCTACATGTTCCAATATTTTCCTCTTTCTCTGAGCAACATTCTCTGACACTTCTACTGTCTTGTGTTCTGTCTCAGAATCACTCTCCTGCCCAACAGATGACTCATGTTCAATTGCTCATAGCTGATATAGACAAGCAGGATAGAGAATCAGGGGAGCATCTCAAACAGCAGAGGACGAGACCTATGTTGAGATATCTCTACAAGAATCACATTTCGAATTAGCACGCCTTTCTTATTTTTTCTTTCTTATTTCTAATATGTCCTGACACTATTATAGCTTAACAAAAATGAGAGAAATATTGGAAGGAAGAGTTTGGACCATATGATAGTGAAGGCTACTCCTGTCTCTGTGCTCAGGAATGATGTACTACAATACTCAGGGTCCCATTTGTGTACTGAGGATGGAACTGTGGTGGGCTACATGCAAAGAAAGTACCTGATCCCCTATATTTCCTCTCTGGCTCTAGAGAAGTCATTCTATCATGAGTAAAATGAGGTATTGAGGGTTTTTTTTACACATATTCTTCTTCACCTACAAGGAATACAGAGGACCACAGAGGTGCACATTGATGTCCTCTCAGAGAACCTACCCCCGAGAATGGCATTATGTCAATTTGTGGTCAAGAAGACTAATCGTGCCCCTGTTAAATTCTGTCCTGCAGCTGAGAGCACTCTGTTTCAATCAGACTGGAGAAAAGCACTTCTCATAATGATAAGCTTTGTAACATCATTAAAGCATTGGCATCCCCACTGGATCTACTCTTGCCTTTTAAGGAATCTTTGAGAGGAAGATTCCAAACAAGCAGGCCTGTGAAATATAGCTGCTCATATGGCTCTCTAAGAGAGATTCTCTTTTACCTTTATTCATTGGCCCCTGTGGATTCTCACAAAGTTCCTTTAAAGTAGACAGATGTGAAGTAGAGATTCCAACTCGGCCCAATTCTAGTCCTGGTTCCAGAGCTTGATTTTTACTACTAACTAACCTTTGAAGCCCAGTTCTTCCTGCCTGCATATTGGGTATAATCACAATTATTCATGGAATAAGTCCACCTCTGCTTGAGCACATTTCTATAAAGCTGACAACTGATCTAGCAGTCACCAATCATGACCGTACACCTACCCTTGCTGCCAAACCATGAGACCCTGCTCTGCTCTCACCTCCCCTGCATTACTGCATAGTGGGGTGCCCACTCTGAAAAGGATGATTCCTGGAGAGGGGGCTTGTTCAGTCAGGATGATGGGAAAGTGTGAGTTCTGGGGATTCCTGGCATTACTCCTGACTGTTGGTATGAAACCATTTCAACTGATCTGTCCCCACTTGTCCAGCAAGACTACCGTGAATTAGGTGAAGCAAATTTTTCAATTCAATATCATCAATGAATATTAACCCAAGAATAATTCTCTCCATGTTCACTGAGTAGCTCTGCTCACTATGTCAGGAGATAGCATGTATGAAAGTGCCCAGTGCAGTGTCAGGCCCATGGTTGGTTGGTAGATTACTCAAGAAATCATGCTCTTCTTTGCACTTTGCCTATGTTTGATTTCTCTAGGTTGCAGAAATTCTCCTGATCCTAGGGAATGGGATGGGGTGGACCATGTGTAAACCTTTGACCTCTTCCTTCGCCAGCCGGACTGGTGCCATGACTCATGGTTTCCAGTCCTCCCAGCTGCACTGCCATGCTTGGGAGTTTTCTAGCTACAGGTTGGTGAAGTATTCCAGGGCAGGATGTTTACATCCCCTAGAGGAATGGGCACAGAATCAAGCCAGCCCTTGCTTGGCAACCCCTGGCTGTTCTTTTCTGCCTAAGGCAACCTGCCAAACCGACTCAGGAGAGGAAAACATAACAAGTGCTGATGTGCTTCCATTTTACATAGAACATAATAAAAGTCTTCAGGATGATTTATTTTTCTAAACAAGAAAATACAATGAATGCCATCCATTATTCAACACGCTAATGATAACCTTTACTCTCTTGTCGAGGATAATCTAAGGTGGTGTTCAATTGAAGTGCAGAGAATATGCAGGGAACACACATACAAACATATGTACATGATTCCAAGTCTCTCAGACAATGAGAAAATTAATTATGGAACAAGGGATTTACAACTATGGGGAGAGATATTTTCACATTTGCAACTTTTTAAGCTTCCAAAAAAATAAAATTTCTTTAATTTTAGGCAATTGACTTGGAAATGGCTCCATCCTGGTAGCCATGGAACATGTTGGATGCCATACTATAATTTTGTTGACTTTTAGGTAAATTTTATAAAATATATTTCTTCTAGCTGACATTATTTAAACTAGTTGAAGCAAAAGAAAAAACAGATTGTAGTCATTTTTCAAAATCCTTGTTCCTGACTAGCAATTCTGTGTTCCAATAGCAGAATGACCTGTAATACCAGAATTTCCTTTTTTGCCCAAGAAATGGAGTGTTTGCTCTTTCCTGGGAGTGATCATTTTTGTTTTGTTTCCTAGCCAGTTTGATAGGGCACCAGATTTTTTACTTCTTACATATTTAGGTTTTTGTTTGTTTTTTTTTTTGGTTGTTTGTTATTTTTTGTCACATCTGGCTGTTCCTAGTGCTTATTTCTGGCTCTGTGCTCTAAGATCACTCTGATGGAGCTCAGGGGGACAATAGAGAGGCACTGGGTACCCAGTTAGTCTGATGCAGGACAAGTATCTTAACCCCTATACTATCTCTCCAGAGACTAGAATTTTTGCCTTCTGATGAATGAGCATTTTTTCCATTAGAATAAGAGGTAGTTATTACATTCTGTCATGTTTAATGAGGTGGTATATATTAAAATGGATATAAGAAAAAATAAATCAGTACAAATAGATTATTTTAGAATTAGTATTATAACTCATGTAGTTGGGGGTTGGGGTTGGACACCTGATAATGCCAGAGATTGAACCTGGGATTTCCACGTGCAATATTTACTCTTGGGCTGGAAAGATAATGCAGAAATAAGGCACTTGCTTTGCATGTGGCCAACCATAGTTCAAGCTACAACACTATATATAGTTTTCTAAGATCAGCCAGGATTGAGCCCTGAGCACTGAACCAGGATAAAACCCTGAGCACACCCAGAAATGCTAATGGCTTACTCCTGGCTCTGTACCAGGATTTATCCTAGCAGTGCTTCGGTACCTACCATATGGGATACTGAGAATTGAACCAGGTTGGCCACGTGAAAGGCAAATGCCCTATCCTCTGCACTTTCTCTCTGATTTCTTGAGCTCCATCCTTTGAGTTATTTCTCCAAGCCACCTTTCCTGGACCAATAATTTAGATAATGTTGCCACCTAATATATTTATTTATGAATTTTATTTTAAGTGTTATTAGGTAACTTCCTGGATCCAGTGAGTTCATTATGGAAAGCATAATTAATTTTTTTAAAGCTCAAAGCAAAAGCTTTTTTCAGATTCCCTTAAATGGTTTCTTTGGCTATGCAAATGTGAACATCCCTGAAAATTTTTAATGGCTTCACCTATTGTCCAAAAATTTCCTCCATCTTAATTTTTAGATTTATGAGTAATAACAGAATACAGCATTTCTCAATTCTGAATCACAATAGAACAGCCTTTCCTTAGGAGTAGTTAAGACTTCAACTTCATTGTTGCCAGCTCAGTGATTTTGAACAGGCTGGTTCAACTCTCTCAGCCCAGTTATGCCATTGAAAGATGCTGCTGATTGTAGGCTGTTGTGAGGTTAAATAAGGCAACACAAGTAAGGTAAGTAGTATAATAACTAGTACCAAGGAATTCTTCCAGAGCTATACCCTTCCACTCTGTCTCTCCTAATACAAAAATACATATGTTACAGTTGGGAAATAAATAGATAGGAGAAGAGCAAACTGCCTCAAATCATCTAACATCATCTAGTTAGTATCAGAGCAGGATCTGTTTTTATTCTTTCATGCTCTTGTTAAATGCAGATTGTTGCACTCATCACAAGTAGAAAACTAGAAACAATTCCCTCCTTCTCTGGAGTTGATGAAATCTAACTCTCCAGCTCAGATTTTCAAAGTGCTTTTCAGGAGAGAATCTCTAGCTGGAAACAATGCTGCTCCATCCAACAGGCTTCCTTGTCTCATTCTCGTAAAGAAGAGTCCCTTCTGAAGGGACTTCCGAAATTCTTAAGACTTAACACCACCATCCCCTCATTGCAATATCATGGCTCAGATTATTCTAAAGGATTTTGAGCCTTTCTACAACATGTCTATTTCCAGTATGTTCTAAGAAGATGGGAGTCCCTCCACAGAAGGCTGTACACATGATTTTTTTGCCCAAATCTATAAATAACTGGTGCATCCATTTTAGCCCCCCAAACTCCCATCTGGTTCTCTGTTTACACAAGACACTGGGATAAAAGCTTGTGTGTGGGAATAATGGAATAATTGAAGTTCCTGAACAGTCATCATGATGACTATAGTAGAAGTTCTTTGCTCCCCACTTTTGAAGACTCTACCTTGGATTTCCCCAAAGAGATGGGTGCAGGATTGCAGGATGAACTGGGGGCTGAGACTTCCATCAAGGAGGCCTTTGTTTCCTCTTCTATATTCACTTCTCCTGTGTGCTTGCAAGCATTAAAACTCAGAGCTCAGGGGCCCAGGAAATAGCATGGAGGTAAGGCGTTTGCCTTTCATGCAAAAGGTCATCGGTTTGAATCCCGGTGCCCCATATGGTCCCCCGTGCCTGCCAGGAGCAATTTCTGAGCATGGAGCCAGGAGTAACCCCTGAGCACTGCCGGGTGTGACCCAAAAACCAAAAACAAACAAACAAAAACAAAACAAAGCAAAAAAAAAAAAAAAACTCAGAGCTCAGATCAAGGAGATCTGACCTCATCCCTGCTGCTGGTGCAGTCTTTTTATAATTCTTGTCTGTAAGAGAGACAGAAGAACACAGCTTGTTTGGGGGATCCCAGATGGAGTTTCCAGGATGAATATTAGGGGGGAAAATCATCTCTTTTGACTGGTAAACTGAGAAATTTAAATCGAAACAGCAATGAAAAGCCATACACGTTGGGAAATGGGGTGGGGGTGAGGCGTCCCATCATGTCACTCTCGCATCTGTAAAGAGTCATTCTGTAGAGTTGATCTGCACTTTAAGAATTCCTAATGGGTACAGTCAGTTCAGACTATGAGATGAAAGTGTTGCAGTCTTCGATCATCTGATTAATGTGGGAGGGGGATGACAACAACAGACACAAACACATACTCAACAAAAGATGGGGGAAATGTGGGCACTAGGCATGTCCTGTGTTGGGGATGACAGCTGAAGAGAGAAGAACATTTCAAGGCAGGGCTTGAAGCAGGAGCAGCCTTCAAACAGGAGCAGGGAGAAGGGCCAGCAAAGGTAAGTCCACAAGCCAAGCAGACACAGGGGAGTATGGCAGGAACTGGGGCTCCAGGAGAGCATCAGAGAATCTGAAAACAAGAAAGCAAAACCCATCATGATGTAACAGGAGGATCTAAGGTGAAACCAGATTTCTACCATTATTGGGAAAGAGCAGTTAGGAACGCAGTTCGATAGTAATAGGGCAGAAAGAACTGAGAAATATTTGACATTCAAATGCCTCTCCCTACCCCCACCCCAATTGCCTGTGTTCCCAAGTTCTTATTTTGCATCTGGTTAAATGCATATTAATCTTCCTTCCTGCATCATGAGTCACTCTGTATTCTGTATCTTCATTCTGGAAAGAAAAGGGATAGCTGTGGAGGGAATACTGAAGGGCACTCTCCCAGCCTTACACCATCAACTCCAGCCATTTCTTCCTAATACTATAGGAGTGATGAAAAAACAATTGGGGCAGTGGGAAAGGAAGGAAGGTGAATAAAATAATTAGTTTAACTGTCGGGTGTGTGTGTGTGTGTGTGTGTGTGTGTGTGTGTGTGTGTGTGTGTGTGTGTGTGTGTGTGTGTGCTGGAATCATGCCTGGTGATGCTCAGGGTTTAGTCCTGGCTCTGTGTTCAGAAATCACTCCTGGCAAGCTTATATGGGGTTCAGGAATTGAACCCTGATTAACTACATTCATGGCAGCACCCTACCCACTGAACTATCTCTCTAGCCTGACAAAAGAATCCTTGAATGAGGGAATCAATAAATCACTCTGCTAGTCATTAAGCCCTTGAAGCCAGTGGACATTTGCTTTAGTCAACCCCTGTTTCCAGCCCAGATTTCTTAGTATCCTGTTTCCGGAATGCATCACATTTACATTTACCCATAACCCCCAAACTAAGTTGGCAGAGGGAAGGAAGATTGAAATCATCCTCTCCCTTAGACCTTCCAGTGAGTGACTAGCAGGGTAGCCCCAGAACTGGCAAGTTCTGGTGAAGAAATTAAATTCAGGCCCATTTATGATGTACGTTAACTTGGTGGGTGGAAAGAAACCTGGAGAGGAGAGAGGAAACAAGCCTTAAGCCTCTAAAAAATTGGCAGGCAGTCTTCCGGAGTGAAGCTTCTCCAAGGGATCTTCTCCTCAAATTAAACCTGGAAATGAGATACATTTGCAAATGATCAGGCTTAAATGTGGGTTGGGTTTCCTTGTGTCATGCTAATCCAGGTCCAGAGAGATTTTGGGTTTTGTGTTTGTTTGTCTGTTTATTTGTTTAATGGGCTTGGTGTAAGAAGTTAAGGGATCAGTAATGCCTCTAATGTAGAGCTAAAATTGGGAGACCTCAAATCTCTCAGACCAGACTCTCCCTCTGATACTCTTCCCAAATATGCCATAGTATTCACAAATAATACCGCCTTTTAAATGCTGGATTATGCAAGAATCATCGCTTACTGAGAACATAAACGCCTAGAAAAAAAATTAGTTGTCTTTAAGAATTGCGTGGCCGTTCAGAACATCTTGGTCCTGTGTGGTCTCAAACACACAGATTTTCTTATTTACAAACCACCATTTTTGACATTCTTATCTGGTATGATTAATTAAAGATGATTTTTTAAGCACTCCCCCCCCCCATCTTTTTAAACTGCAAAATATGGCCCAGAGGTTTTGCAATTCATAAGTGGTGGCCATAAACTACCATAAGATGGCACTGTGACATAAATTATGGAAAATATTCAACAATATGGTATAAGGACTAAAAGAATTAAAAGTAGATTGCTAGATTTGCAGGTGAGCAGAAGGGAATTATTCCCAGGGAGATACATTAACTAGGAAACATGCTAAGAGCATGGTATACTCGCCATGGATGTTAATCAGTGAGACGCTCTCCAGGAATTCAGCGTAGACCGTTTCTTTTTACAATTTCTGAGAAAATGAGTTCAAATATAACCTGAACAAGAAATATTTAAAAAAGAGAGAAAGAAATCAAACTGAAACCGTAACTGCCCAAATGAAAAGGTGTTTTCCTTTCTCGAGCTTGTGTCGGGCACAATGCTGTCTCCAAGGTCTGCTTGGAAACCATGTTCCACCATTCTCCAGATCTTGGCTCTCCTGACTTTATGGCATGAGATGTGTAGACACTCAGCAAAGTGGCCGAGCCCACAGGGCCTGGCTGTGGAATCTGCATGTCAGTGCCAGTCTGTTTCTTCCCTTGTTTTTCACAAAGCCATCGTTAACTTTTACTGATGGACATTGGCGAATAAAGGGTATTCTGGGATATTGATGCAGCAACCGCTAGGGTTCTTTTTGCTGGTGTGTTTTGTTTTGTTTCCTCCAAATATGTTTGAGAAAAGGCTTCTCGGTGCAGTCTCTGCCAAAGTGACCCCATTTTAGAACAATTCCTGTGAGATTCAGGAGGGTGGAGAGGCAGAAAGGTTCATCCAAATTCCTTTTCTAGGGGTCTGTAGTTTAAGTGCAGTGGAAAAATAGCAGCCTCACTGGCGTTGTTCTTTGGCTTCGAGAAAAAAAGTGTTTTGTTTTGTTTCGTCGTAATCTGCTTCTCGGAGGTCTTAGGCTATTATGCTACCAAGTGGGTACTCTCTTTGACTTGGCTTGAAACCAGGCATATGCTATCCTTTGCTTAGCAAGCAGGTAGCCCAGGCCTGCTCGATATCATACGCTCAGGGGAGAGGTGCTGGATGCAGCCGGCATATTTGTAAGCGTTCTGAAATGCTCAGATCCTGGCCATCAGCACAACTACACTTGGCTGAGAGAGGTCACTGGCGGGTTTGGCTTTCACAGCAACCTAAGATTCTTTTTCTACGGGATCTTCCTCTCCATCTCTGAAGTAGAGATAATAGGTGGAGCAGCAGGAAACTGACACAGCCAGGCCAAGTTCAGACACGCACACGCACGCAGGGGCAGGGAGGAGAGGGGGTGCATATGGCAATATGGTTGTTGAAACCCGCAGAGTCCAACTTTTAGCTGATAATAACCAAAAGCAATGGGTTTTCTTTTCCTCTCCAAGCTGGATCAAGTCTCTGTTTGGAAGAAGACTTAACTAGTGTCTCTGGCAAGCAAGCCACTTGCCACAGAGTATGGGACAGAAATGGAGGAAGGACTATCTTACTGCAGCAATTAGATCCCAGTTCTCATTTACAGCATCTACCCTCCCCTCTGCAGAGGGCTTTGGAACTGCAATGTCTGTTTTACAATAAGAGGAGCATAAACTGGAAGTTTATCTGGAAATAGAACAAAAAGAAAGTGACTTGCTTCTTAAAAAACTTAGGTTTCCTTTACTTTTATTGGTCAAAAAAAAATCTGTTTTATGATCAAATGCCGCTTTGTTCGATTTACCTGTTTATTTGAGAATATTGATCTCTTACCTATTCAGAATATTCAACTCTTGTGAATATGAGTTTTATTCTGAAAACACTATTTTAGATATCCTGAAAATACCCTGTTACCCTTTCCCTCCAGAGTACTTTATTTTCTTACTCAGATTTTTCAAAAGGTCTATCTTAGTTTACAGGTACCTGTATATTAGTATTTAAGGATCTGAAACTTTTGGATTAGAGATGATAGTACAACAAATAAGGCTTTTTGTTCTGCTTGCAGCTGGCTCAAGTTCATTCCTTGACACTACTTGTCTCCTGATTCCTAGCAGGAATAATTCCTGAGCACTGACAGGTGTGACCCAATCATCAACAACAAAGAACAGAAGCATATGAAACCCATATTTAGAATTTAGAACTTGAGGGATTTTTTAAAAGGTACTATAAGGCACTTTGTGCCCCCCAAAGTATATTACTATTTAAACAGAAAAATGTATAAATATTCATGATGAGTGGGATAAGGGAATTGTATTCAGGTTCCATATAAAGTCAGTTCCTAACAACATTGTTATCTTTAAAATATAAACAAAACTGGGCCCAGAGGATAGCACAACCGTGTTTGCCTTGCAAGCAGCCGATCCAGTACCAAAGGTGGTTGGTTCGAATCCCGGTGTCCCATATACACCCCCCGTGCTTGCCAGGAGCTATTTCTGAGCAGACAGCCAGGAGTGACCCCTGAGCACCGCTGGGTGTGGCCCAAAAACCAAAAAATAAATAAATAAAATAAAATAAAAATAAAACAATAAAACTTTGAATTTCAGAATCGTGACTAAGGATTCATATATCTGTATCTTTATCATTTATTTGTACCTTCAAAGAAATAATGTTTGTATATTAAAAGAAATAAATGCAGAAGTTAGCTTAAAATGTAAAGATTGGGAGGGAGAAAAAGGTATTTTTTGAAAGCTGGCTCTGAAATTACCTCTAATCATAATCCATTACAAATTCACTGCTTTCTACTTTTTCCTTCACACTGACTAATTAGAACCTTTAGCCCAGGAGTATCACACTCATATACATATAAGGACCAGAGAGACAATATTGGGGCAGACAATAAGGCCAGACAGGCAGTGGAATGGGGTGCACCTCTGTGTCATGGAAAGGAGGAACCCTCCTCAGACACAGCCAGCACTTGTTGCAGCGCCAAAAGTGTCCAGTTTTCAGGATGAATCAAAAAAAGTTTCTATAAAATATTCTTTAATATTTTGTGGGTGTCGACACATAATTAGTTTTCTTTTAGTTTTCTAAAAAACATTTAACTTGTGATATCTTCACAGGGTACTCAAAATCATATATTGCAAAAAAAAAAAAAACCCCAACCAAACCACAATGCCATATATTACATATGTATATGTATTTATGTGAGAGTGCACCCATTTAATGCTGAGGAGGGGCACCTAGATGATATTCTACCAGTTGAGCCTAAGTCAATACTTGGACCCAGCAGTGCCAGGGGCCACCAGGGCCAGTGACACTGGATGGTGTACTCAGGAGTGCCGTAGTGCCAGGGATTGAACTTGGGTCCTAGCACATGATTCTTGAGCTGTCTCCAAGGCTCAGCTCAGACTCTTTCCACTGTGCTTGGGTTATGGTAAAATCACCCTCACCTCCTCCCTCACCTCTTTCTTCTCATCTCACGTGCCCTGGCATGATGTCTGCCTCTCTGCTTGCTGGCTGGGGCTGACCAAGGCCTTCATCTTCAGATGCTTTTGTGGTGCATTGCTGCCTTCTTTATTATTCACCAGCTCATTTCTCCCAAGGGTCACATAGATCTCCCAAGGGTTACCCTTCTGTTTAAATCATTTTGATTCTAACCCACCAGCCCTTAACTAATTCAAAAATTATAGGTAAATTTCTGGGTTCTCTTTCCACCCTCAGGTCCATGTCACTTTTGCTTATTTTGCACCTTTTTCTTCATCTTTCCACTGACCAAAGTCTATTTCTGCCTACTAAATTCTAGTTTCCACTTTATTATTCCCAGTTCCTTTGTTCTTTCAAAGCATAAACATTACCTGTACCCAAAGCAGGCCACCAGACTTTCTGCTGTGCCTTTTCTTCTCAGAGCTAAGACCTGAGCTTCCCCTCGGCTATATTATAGGCTACTGGAACTCAACCTCTTGCACATAAAACTTCACACATTTATCCCCACTCAACATTGGCTCCTCTTTCTGCTAATGTTTTCCTACCAATAGACTAAACCTATTTTTGTGACCAACCTACTTCCCTCCCAGAAACCCTTGACACTAGGGGAACCAGTTCCGTATGGATATGTAACTTTTTCATTCTGTTTGTGCCATCACCCAGCTTCTCCACCCCCAGTCTAGTCTACAACACTGAAGATTCAAGTCATCTGACATCCACTAGCAATTAAGGCACTCATCTGTTATCTAATGGCTCCTTATTGTCCTCCCAATTAAGTAGAAGCTTCTTACCAAGCTGTTAAGCCTATCATTGGTCTTAACCTACCTTATTTTTAGTCTCATAGACCAGGATTCTCATTTGTATACACTAAATAGAATAAATCTGGATTACTTACTGAAACCATTCCATGTTTTCCTGGTAGAAATATGCATTTTCTTCTTCTTTAAACTATAGGCTTTGAATGCCCTGAAACAAGGCATGATTGCTGAAGTTTGATCAATAGACCTTTTACAAAATCATCTCTCTTGGAACTTCCTGGGATCTTTGTGTCTTTTTTGTATACTCCCAATGATAAAATGAGAAGAGAGGAGCTCATGGCCTTTGAATATATTTTATAGCTTTTTTATTGAGTTAATTATATCTTGAGGACTTGCTAAAAAAGCCGTGAAACTTGGCTAAATAAAAATAAGCTGTATGGTGGCGAGTCAACAGCTTAGTCATGAATTATGACATACACTGAACCCTGGTAGTTGAAAAGTCAAGGTCATATTTTTCTGCTAATAGTGGTCATCAGAAGCATCTAAAAGAGCTTTATAACTTAGAAAAGCATTACTGAAAGACTGTTTCACACCAATATATGGTTCAAGGTGCACAAATTTATTATTTTTTTGAATAGATACTTATAGACTCAGAGATACACTCAGTTTTGCTTGGATAGCATTAGGAACATATGTTCCTTTTATTTGTTTTATTTCGTTAACATTCAGAAGCAGAAATTGGAGCATTTATTTTAGTTCTTGTCTTTTCATGAAATAATAGCAATAAAATGCATTCTTTCCTGTCATCACTTAAAATAGAGGCCCATGTACCCCAAGTAATTTGAAAGCTTTCTTGGCACCCCCTCATAGCACTAGACTGAGAAAGTATTATGAAACTGATCCTAAATATCTTCCACTCTAGAATCAGAGAGATATGCAGCAGGTAGGGCGCTTGCCTAGCATGTGGCTGACCCGAGGTTCAATCCCTGCACCAATTATGGTAACTGAGCACTGTCAATTACTGCCCTACACACAGAGCCAGGAGTAATCCCTGAGCACTACTACGTGTGACCCAGAATCACACACACACGAACTCACACATATACACACATATAAACATATATATGTATATATACACTCTAAAAAAGGATATAGAGAAGCACTGATCCTTCTCCAACCTCATAAAATAGTTTCAAGAACAGTGATGGTATTTGGGAGAAGAGATAAACTAGACTCTTGGCACACAATTTGGATTGGATAAGAGCCTTTTGCACTAGGAAGATTATCTTTTCCTTTGGACCATGCTCAGAAGTACTCAAGGGCTACCACTCCTGACTCATTACTAGGGTAAGGGGTCACTCCCCACTGATTCATGGAGAAGCTGAATTGGGCCTCCTGTATGCAAAACATGCACACTTGTCCTCCACACTCTCTTTCCAGTCTTTGATGAACTTTCTTTTTTAAAGCAGGTAATATACTCACGTTCAAAGTTCAAATCCCAGTTCAAGTAATTGGAATCTCTAATATGCTTTCCAGAGATTCGTTATTTGAAATTGTATTAATGCTAAGTTCAGGACATTAGCATCCATCAACACAGCCACTGTGATTGAGATGCTGTGACTGAGAGAAAACACTAATGATTTGAGTGCATTCAGGTGCCACTGGCAAAGGTAATGCTGAGTATAGGAAGACTAGCCTAGAGCAAACCTCTCTGCTTTGATTTTTGACTAAATGCTGAAGAGGCTGTTTCAACTCAACATGAAGACTATAACCATGACCCTAATGTATTAATAAGTTATGGTTCATTATACAGGTAATCCAGATAAGCAAGTGTCAAGAGAAAGTCATAGCTATGGCTTCTGCCTTCTTCCCAGACTAACAGCTTTCTGCACTTAACAACTGCCTGACTAAAAAGGACAATTCCAATACGACTGCCTACAGAAAGATTCCCATATCTCAACACTCTAGTAATATATTGTATACATTGATATGCCTGAGAGTTGCTGTGCACTTCAGATCAGCATCTCTTAAAACCTGCATGTTCCTGAGATTATCAAGATCTGGCACGTGAAGATTATTCTGGGTAGAAAACATTTGTCAGCTGAAGATAAAACACTATCTGAATCTCATCTTGGTAGCCATAATTTTACCCCTGTGCAGACCACATTTTTTTCTCCAGACATCACTAGGGTAATCTGAACAGAGGTTGATGATTTTGAAACAGATTTCCAATGCCTAGTTTCAGACAGTCTCTTCTGCTTTTTTAAATACATTGATCCTCACTGTGACATACCACATCTGGTGGTGTCACTCCCTTTCTGTTTATGTAGCATAGCATGGTGTCAAGCGGTACTGAATTTTGGCACAATTGTAAGTCAAAGAAATCACAAATCAAATATTATTTCTGAAAACTGCAACAGAAGTGTCACAGTGTTTTAAAATTTGTTCAGACCTCTTAAAATTAAGAGAGTTATTTACTTTAAAAGCTTGTACTTAAAAAAAAAACTTGTTCTAAGGGGAGCTGAACAGAGGGCAATAAATTTAGTTATTTGGTTGAATAAATGTTTATTGAATGATTTCTAGGTATCAGGCACTGTGTATGGCATCATAGTTACTTTCTGGGCTGCAGAGGAGTGAGAGAAACAAAGTCAAACATTCAGTTCAATAAATGGAAATTGTGTGCCCATTGTTACATATACTGCTATTTCCCAAATTTATGCCTCAGGTTTTCAATTTTCCCTTAAATCTAGAGGCATTGCTTCTAATTACCTTCCTTATTTTCACATTGATGTCCAGCTTGCATCTTGACTTCTAGGTGTCCTGCCAAAACACCAGGACCACAGCCCTCCAGGTAGCATGTCCACTAGTGAGAGACAGTAGAATGGAGATGGTCAGTTGGAGTAAGTGTTTAAATGGGTTCAGATTTTCTACTTGGTATAATGGGAATTTTTGCCAGTGGAGCATTTTTGGAAATCTCCAAATTTTCATGCCACTAAGTTGTTTATGTATGCATTTATTTATTTTGATTTTTTGGATCATACCTGGCAATGCTCAGGGGTTACTCCTGGCTCTACACTCAGAAATCACTCCTGGCAAGCTTGGGGGACCATATGGGATGTTAGGATTCAAACCATCATCCTTCTGCATGCAAGACAAACACCCTACCTCCATGCTAATATCTCCAGCCCCTAAATTGTTTATTTTACTACAATGAAAGAATAAAGTATACACCCAACACTATACTCTATCACTCCCCAAACTTGTTGATCCTGCCATACTTATTTCACTAGACTCTAGGCTCACTGAAATGTTTGTTGATGCCACCCTATATGTAATTCACAGGCCAACAATGACTGAACTTATTATCTTTGAGTTTTAAAATTGGGACCTTTATCCGACTGAATCTGAAGAACAGAAGAGTTGATCTCTAAAGGGAAAAAGAGACATTGTTAGTAAAAGGAGCAGATTGGCTCCTGGCAAGGGGAAACCACAACTATCCCTATAACTTGTGATTCCATCTACTGATGCCTTAGTTTCTTTATGTATACAATGGGAATCCTCATAATGCCCACCCACCCCTCTGATGGCTCTTTTGAGGATGAAATGGATTAACACAATGTGCTGATAACAGTTTCTAGGTTAAATTTTTTTTCTTTTTTTGTTTTTTTGGGCCACACCTGGTGACACTCAGGGGTTACTCCTGGCTATGAGCTCAGAAGTTGCTCCTGGCTTGGGGGACCATATGGGGAACGGGGTGGGGGGGTGGATCGAACTGTGGTCCATCCTAGGCTAGCGCAGACAAGGCAGGCACCTTACCTCCAGCGCCACCGCCCGGCCCCCCCTAGGTTAAAATTTTTGCAATAAAGGATTTGGAGAGATGACTCAAAGGGTTGAGCTCCTGATCTACCATTCTTTCTTCATGTACTTTTTATAATGAATTCCAAAAAGTGGCAAACTCCTCAATGTACCCCAATCTCTCCACTTCCCTATAAAATACAATATTTTAAGTGTTAATAAAAAAAGGGAAGAAAATTAACTACTTTCTTTGGTAAATGTTGGACCAGGATTGACTCAAGTGTCTCCTTTGTCTGGAGATCTGCAGCCTGTACGTGTTGATTTAAAGTGAACTCTCTAAACAGCACCTTGAGCAGAAACTTCAAGCTGTGCAGACAGAACCTTTCTCTGTAGAAGGTTCCAGCCTCATGGCTTTGATCCAGCCCTAACCCTGCATATACTCATAACCCAAAACTGACTGAAAGTGATTGAAATGCAAGTTTTTGTTGAGCTGAGATGCTAAATTCAGGATTGGGAGCATATGGATTGCTCCATATTTGTTTTCTGCATATCTGATGTTAGCAATTTAGAACATCACTGGGACGCTCCCTAGAGAATTTCAGCTCTGTAAATGAAACAATTATTTTGGCAGTTTGGGAAGGATATATTCATAACTTTCATGGTATTTAAAGGGGAAATACACCTTCCCCGAGTCCCTTCTTTCCTTGCCAGATATGAAGAATGAAATTAGAGTGCCAAGGGAATAGATGGCATAAATAGAAAAATTGACAGTGTGTTGCATTCACAATTGGATTTCTAGGATTGACAGTGAGACGGGAACTAAAAGGGTTTCTCCAAATCCGGGCACAGAGAAATTGCAAGTACACCATGGATATTATGTTCATTCATCCAACTATCAATTATCTAACAAACACCTTCAATGAACTCTTGCTCTGGTCTGAGTTGGAAGCAGCAACCAGTGTGTACCCTCCCTGACTGTTTAGAAATAGTCCTTTACTAAGATAATAAAATTATTCGCAAAGTAACATAACTGCAAGAAGCTCAAGTAGAAGAGGAAAAATGTGAGCTAGAATGACAGTACAGTAGGGGAAGCATTTGTCTCACATGCTGCCAACCCAAGGTCCTTTGAGTACTACCAGGAGTGATCACTGAGTACACAGACAGGAATAAACTTGTCAGATGTGGCCCCAAAATAAGAAAGGGAGAGAGAACTGTTTTAATGATGAAAATGTGTCCTGTGGAACCCAAGTGAGGTAAATCTAAGATGTGTGACTAGGCCCTGAGCCCACTAATGAAAAGTTGCAGCCCAGCTATCCCCTCTGTGTTACTCACATTGCATACCTGCTCATTCTTCTGTGTCTCTTGGCTTTCCAGTGTTTCTAGATCTTCCAGTGAAAAGCAGTCACCCTGCCCACTCTTGAGATGCACAGTGGTAGGGCATTTGCCTTGCACATTGCTGACTTAGGATGGACCCAGGATCGATCTCTGGAATCCCATACGGTCCCGTAAGCCTTCCAGGAGCGATTTCTGAGCACAGAACCAGGAATAACCCCTGAGCTCTGCCATGTGTGACACCACCCCTCCAAATGAGGCAAGCCAGAGATACAGTGCAGGCATTAAGGCACTTACTTGCCTTGCATATGATGTGCCTGGTCTGGTTCAAATCTCTGACACCACCTATAGTTTCCAGAGCAAACCAGGGGTCATTCCTGAATACATAACCAATAATAACCTCCGAGGACCTTTCAGTTTGTGTGCTCCATCTATTCTCCAAATAAAGGAATCAAATAAAGTGAAAATGAAAGGGATGTAATTTTATTTGCTAAAACCTATACAGATTGCTTAACACAGGTGGGTGCTGATCTGCATAAACTGCAGATAGAAATATTATATGCATATATATGCATTTCATTCCTACTCTTCTCCATCCATATAGGGCTTGTTTCCATCACATTTGTGCCAGAGAGGCCAGATTAATGTGCCCATAGTCATCCATGCCCACCAATCCAGGCAGTCTGGCACTAGTGTACATGTGAATGAGTATGCTTTTTCAAATTAAATCTTTTAGGAAGTCAAATGTCCAAACAAAAATTAACCAGTAGAAGAGTGTTTGCTCATATGTAGCGAGGAGCATCCCAACCTTTCCCCTCAGCCCTTTCCTTCTCTCTTTAGCTTTCTTCCTTTTCTTGACTTCTCTGCAGAGGAACTACAAGAATGATAGTTTAGAAATCACACCTGTATTCATTGCAGCATTATTTGCAATAGCCATAATCTGGAAACAACAGATGTTAGACAACAGATGAGTGGCCAAAGAAGCTGTGGTATATATACACAATGGAATACTATGCAGCCATCAGGAAAAATGAAGTCATGAAATTTTTCTACACATGGTTGGAAATGGAAACTATCATACTGAATGAAATAAATCAGAAGGAGAGAGATAGACACAGAATAGTCTCACTCATATGTGGAATTTAAGAAAAATAAAAGACATTATTGTAATAGTACCCAGAGACTATAGAGATGAGGACTGGAAGGACTGGTCCATGATATGAAGCTTACCATAAAGAGTGGTGAGTGCAGTTAGAGAAATAACTACACTAACAACTATCATAACAATGGTAGTGAGTGAGAGAAATAGAATGCCTGTCTCAAATACAGAGGGAGATAGGGGTATTAGTAGTAGAAAGGTTGCACTGGTGAAGGGGGTGTTCTTTTTTATGGCTGAAGCACAACTACAAATATGTTTGTAATCATGATACTTAAATAAAAATATTAATTAAAATCATGGTGCTTAAATGTATTTTTGTTTATTTTTGGGACACCTGGGATCGAATCAAGGTCCGTGTTGGGTCAGCCGTGTGTAACGCAAATGCCCTACTGCTATGCTATCACTCTGGCCCCTAAATAAAGATACTATTAAAAACATAAAATAAAAATAGAAGAAAAGACAAAGAAATCATCCACTAAATCTATCTTCTGATGGGTTTTAGCCCAGACTACCGTATTTCAAATGACAAAACTGCAAGATTACCACATGGAGTTTTGGAGTGCTTTGTAGGAATAAGAATGAAGTAAGACTTTCTCTAGTCTGTTCTTCCAGGGAATGCTTCCTTCCCACCATCTACATTCTTTTTTTTTTTTTTTTTTTTTTTTTTTTTTTTTTTTTT
>PVKC010009228.1:9668-27217 GCA_004027635.1 Crocidura indochinensis
GAGAGAGAGAGAGAGAGAGAGAGAGAGAGAGAGAGAGAGAGAGAGAGAGAGAGAGAGAGAGAGAGAGAGAGAGAGAAGCAGCAGACTTCCTTCTTGAGGCTGTGGCTTCTTTCCCAACACTTCATATAAGTTACCAGGGGACCCCCAAATAGCATCAGTTCCAGAGCCTGTGTGTCACTGATGAAGAGTAGACACCTGGAAAGACCAGGTTCCTGGCACGGAGCTTGCAGTCAGTCTTTTTGCTCTCATTTCACAGGAGAATCTATTTAAAGAGATCTAATACGGATGGGCCACTTGCTAGAACTCCATTTTGCAAAGGTGCCCCCTCCAAATATCAGCACTTTGGGAATGAGGTTTCAGCATGTGAATATAGTGTGAATATAGGTGTAGATGCACCAACATTCAGCACAGCACCTCTTACTGTCATCCCAGTATGTCCCAATTATCTTAGGGTCTGATAACTGTGAGAAAGAGCACTGACAATTGTAAATTACTAGGCAAATGTGAGGAATGTTTTAGTCTTCTTTCATGGTATCAATGACAGGTTGTATAAAATCATTGTTTTGCACAGGAATAAAGTGAGGTTCAGCATCACAGGTAATCCATCCAGTAATGTGATAGGTGGGACCAGCTGTTGATTTGCAAGATAACCATCTCTATTTTGACTTGTTCTCTGAACTCTGTTACTTAGACCCAGCTAGATCTTTATGTTATAACTGATCTCTGCACTGGAGTGTTTTGAGGAAGGTGCTAAGAAGTTGCAGTGTTGACTTTATTCTAGTCTAACTCAAAGAAAACTCAGGATGAGGGGCTGGAGTGATAGCGCAGCAGTACAGCGTTTGCCCTGCATGTGGCTGATCCAGGACGGACTTGGGTTGGATCCCTGGTGTCCTATATGGTCCCCTGAGCCAGGAGAGATTTCTGAGCAAGTGCCCTACCAGCTCTATAATTGTTCTGTCTCCTTTAATGACATATTCAATAGTGGTGATTAAAAGTGCTCAGCAGGAATAAAAACAACAGGTATAAGTCTAAGATGGGGTTTCCAGAGAATTGCGTATCTCAGAATCTCATTGCTGCCTTTCTATATTGGAAGCAAGTTCTGGTTTGAAAAGAAAATGTACCCTCTTGTGTAGTCAGTGCTTTCACATAAGCAACTGTAGGTGTGTTATAGATATGGCATGATTCTGGTCAAAATCAGAATCTTCTGGTTCCATTACAAGTCTACTAGAATTTAGTACTCATGAGGGCAGGGCAGAGAGATTTCGTAGTAGGTGAAGTACTTACTTTAAATATAGCTGATCTGGGCTGGATCCCCGGCACTACAGATGGTCTCTAGAACCCTATTGGGAGTGATCTGTGATTCATACATCCAGGAGAACACAGAAAAAAGTCCTGTGCACTGCTAGGTGTGGCCCCCAAACAAAAATAATTAGTACTCAAAGAACCAAAAGTACACAAAAGAACCCCAGGGAATATGCATTTGGAAGATATTGCGTTTTTCATATCTGTGTTCATTGTTCCATTGAATTTTACTCATAAAACACAAGTTCAAGGATGATATGAAGAATTTCTATGCTCACCACAGAAAGTGGTAAGTGAAGTTCAAGAAATAACTACACTGAGAACTATCACAACAATGTGAATGAATGAGAGAAGTAGAAAGCCTGTCTAGAGTCCAGGTGGGGTTGGGGTGGGGAGGAGGGAGATTTGGGATATTGGTGATGGGAATGTTGCACTGGTGCAGGGGCGTGTTCTTTACATGACTGAAACCCAACTACAATCAGATTTGTAATCAAGGTGTTTAAATAAAGATATAATAATAATAATAATATTAAAAATAAAAGAATTTCTAAGGTCAGAGAGATATCTCTAAGGGTTAGCATGTGGAAGTTACATATAGGAGGTCTGCATTCACTTTCTGGGCTTAATTTTCTACATCACACTGTCCCTGTCAATGGGGTGACTTTTAAGCATAGAACTAGTAGTAGCCTCTGAACACTACTGGGTGTTGCCAGCTTCCCCCCAATAACAAATAAAGGAAGAATTTCTAAGTAAAACCAGTAGAGCATTAACTCAGATGCAGGGTCCATTGTGTGTGTGTGTGTGTGTGTGTGTGTGTGTGTGTGTGTGTATGTGTGCACTGAAGGAAGAGTTCTGCTGGCAGAAGTTCTTGCAGGAGTTGAGAGCGGGGTGGTTGTGGTAACAAAAATAATTTCCTTCTGGTTTTATTTTAATTTAGAGTTTTTAAATGGAGGAGCTCATTTTTATTTAGAAATGTTATCACTTCTGTAATTAACCTCACATTACAAGCCAAATCAGCTCCTGCCTAGATTAATTTGAGCAGGGGAATTCAGAGTTGGGTTCAGAGTAGGATTAGCAGCTGGAGAAGTCAGAATCGTTCCCCCCCACCTGTCAATCAGGCTTGCTGGATGTGGCTGATGAAAATGCAATGTGTCTTTTTTATTGAATCCTGATGCCTTTGTGGGAAGGCACCCTGGGTTCTAGGAGACCCTTTTGTTGGGGCTGGTGGGGAAGAAAGAGAATAAAACAGGTCCTGGAAGATTCAGCAGGATGTCCTGACCAAAGTCTGGGGAACTTCCAGAAGGTCACAGAAAGCATCTATGCCAGTCACTTCAGAGTGTCATTGAATTTCATTATTGTCGGTGAGTGGGCTTCAAGAACAGAAAAATAATTTCTAGGAGAACTAGCAGAAAAAGTCAAGAACAACTGATTTCAGTTTGGAGGGAGCTGTGTCCCAGGGACCACACTGAGGTGTATGGGTGGGTTTTTTTTTTGTTGTTGTGGCAAGTGACATCAGGAATCCTGGTAACAAATCTGACATGCAAGTCTGTGGCCACAGCATTTGCAGGTCCCATTGATGTGAATGTCTGAGTGTCTTGCACTTTAATTTCTGTGGCCATGAGATTAATTCCAGTGCCTGAAAAAGGGCAAAGTGAACTCAGCTGGAGCAGGGAAAGATATGACCCAGAGTCCTAATGGAGTCATTCGTGTGTATGTGTGTGTGTGTGATTATTTCTGCTGGAATGCATTGATTTGCTTCCTAATTTTTACTCTGTGTTGGATAAAACATCCCCTAAAACACTGCATTGGTCCGCTTTTCCCAAAGAAAATCCTGGTAAACAGTTCTAAGGGTTCAAGTATCCACTGATACTGCATTGTATTTTTTTTTTTCTTCAGGAGTCCCGTGCCTTAACTTTTACACGTTCAAAACAGAGGCATATAGACAAACTTCATCATTGCTAATAAATGTAACAAGTCATGGGGGCGCATTTTTTATAAACACCAAAGATTTTAACACTAATGTATCTTCCAAATTAATAATTAACATGAGATGCAAGGTCAATCAATCAACAGATTGACATCAGTTAGGAAATGTATATTGCAATAATTTTCAAAGTATTGCCTGAGGTCAACTTCTGACATCTTCAATCCAGTGACATGCATCTTAGCTGACTAATCACAGGACTGTCACCCTTCCTAAAGCTGACAGAAGCTAAAGTGTTGTGACTTTTTATCACTCAAAGCGGTAGCTTCAGGGTTCACCACAGTCCTAGAATTCCAAGCAGCACTTTGTCTGAGCCAGGAAGTCAAAATTTTGTCATGGCGCATGCCTGATCTCAGTGGATTTATGGGCTCAGTGAATAGGAAGCCTATGCTTCCAACAAATGATTGCCTTATTTTCTGACTTTAGTTATTACTGTGATGCTTCTGAATTATTAACATATTGTCTCTTGGCTTCCAGCTCTTGATGCCTGCATCTGTTTCTTGTCTCTTCTTCTTTCTAATCCATGAGGTTTTAACCATCTTTGGGAAAGCCAAGCAACAACCCTCTTTTAGCCTGGGAAGAGGGTACGGGCAGGTGCAGTGCACTCTTTGGCATGCCTCTGACGTGGTCTGTAGCTCTGATCTAGTGCCTAAGCCCTGCATGTATAATTAATCTGGAGCATGTTCATAATTCCTACTAACCTGCCTGCTTTTCACCGTGCAACAAGCGACTGCAGGTCTGTGGCCAATCAGAATTCCTGAGACAGACAACTCAAGGTCACAAATGAAGATTGGGTCTTGACAGGCCTGGAAGGGAGGTGAAAATAACTCGGTTTTGATTTGCACCTATGGTCACTGCAGGCTCACAAAGATGTGACTTTTAGATAGTTCCTGCGTTTTCCTTTAGAGTCACAATACGTCAGGCTTAGCTAAATGAAGAACTAAATTAAAACTGTCATTTCAGCTCATAAATAACAGATGTCTAGTGCATTTAATTATTTATAGTCTTGAATCTTTCAAAAATGAAAATGACTATACACATTTTTAATGTAGTTCTTGGTAATTTGCCGCCTGACTGATAAGATTTGCCGATAATCCTGGTTTGCAAACATGAAAATAAAACTGAGACTGACTCGTTTATTTCCTGAGACTGCTTCTTTGCTCCCTTGTGGCTTTAACAAAATTTAAATTAAAATGAAATCTAATCACAACAAAATGACGTTCATAGACTTCTATTAATAATTGAGTTTTCAGAGATGATGTGGTAGGTACTTGCATGCCAGAGATGTTTGCACTGCCTGAAAAATCAAAATTTTTTGTCCTTCTCCAAGCTGCCTTTAGCCAGGAGGCCTTGAGTGCACTGATTAGGGGATAGAGTACATAGACACATGGCCCTGAGCATGCCTTCCAGCTTCTTGTTATGAGCTTGGTCAAGATAGAATTAGGGTTAAAAATTATGTTGTGTGGAGCTGGAGTGATAGCACAGTGGGTAGGGTATTTGCCTCGCATATACCTCACTTGTTCGATCCCTGGCATTCCATATGGTCTCCTAAGCTTGGCAGGAGTAATTTATGAGTGCAGAGACCCCTCTGGCTGTAATAAAAAAGAAAAACAAACAAACAAAAACAAACAACCCCTCCAAACAAAGAAACAAACAAACAAACAATAAAAACATCGTGTGGTGCGGAGCGACAGTCTGAGTAGGTCATTTGCTTTGCACACTCTGGCTCGGGTTCAGTCCTTTGTGTCCCATATGTTTTTTTTCTAATGCCAGCAGGAGACACTCCTGAGTATAGAGCCAGGAGTAATTATTGAGTATTGATAGATGTGGCTCAAATATCCTCTCCTCGTCAAAACAAAGCAAAACAAAACCCCAAACAAAACAAAAAAGTCTTTTGTTGAGGGTTAGGAAGATAGTTCATTGGTCAGGGGCAAGTGATTTGTATTGTAGGGACCCAAGTCTGATTTCTCCTCCTATGGAACATCCTAGTCCTCTGCACTGATGCACAGAAATATATGGCTCAGATGGTCTTCAGCACTGTCAGTCAAGCTGCCCTGAATTGTTGTTGAAGTATTGAGCTCATCTGGTCCTGTTAACTAAGTATTGTAGGTAGTAGTTTGTGAGTCCCCTGAATCACTCTGCTTAGGAACACTCCCCCCCAACCCTCAATCTCAGCAACATAAAATAAAAAGAATGTCAATGTGCTTCAGTGTCACTAGGGCTTATCTTACTTCCCTAAATACTCATATTTTTCCTTTGGGTGAAAACCTTTAAGTTCTATTAAATCCCCAAAATGAATTGCATTCACACAAAGATAGAACTAGCCTGTCTCAGATAGTGAAAGTGATTTCTAAGAGGAGAGAGAAAATAGTAGACATGCATTGATTATTTGAGTAATTATTTTCTTGGTGGGTAAAGAGAAGCATTTGCTTTTGGTATGTAATGAAAGGTGAATTAATTTGGTGGTAATAAAAAACTAATGTTGTGCTTTGGTTCTAACCATTTGAAGCTAGTGTCATTGAGAAAGTTACTTACAATCTCTAGGGTTCAGTTTTTTTAATTCTAAAATCAACATTCTAGTACCTGCCTCCCAGGGATGTTATAAAGAGTAAATGAACCAGCATATGTAAAAATGTATTCTTAGTAGGTATACTATAAATATTAGGGATGTTTGTATCTGGCTGGGAGAAAAACAACAAATTGCTCATTAGTGAGAATAATTATATTAATTGTCCCCCGAGGTTCTTTCTTACTGAGAGTGTCTGGTTCCATTGCTTCCTAACACTGCTATTTCACATCTGCAGAAATCTTCATTGATTTCTCAGTTCTGCTCATTGCTTCCTTCGTGATTTCTCTGGGTTATCTTTCTCATTATTATTCTCCAACATGTGCTTTGGAGCATGCCCCTCTGCAAAGAAGAAAGTTCCCACCTCCAGATTGTCCACAATCACATGTGTGTGACTCATCTCAGAATCAGTGGCATGTATCCCTAAGGTACTGGTCTTGGGGCAAGCATGAATCTCACTCCCCAAAGCTCATAGGGCCTGGTCCTCATAAAGCTTACAACTTTTTGGTGGATTTTAGTGAGATGGAGAGGTCACCCCTACCTGGAATGTCAAAATATTGTCCTTATCTCTAAATGATTGTTAGTATATGAAGAATAGGCTGTGCGTTATTAGATTTTTCCTACAAAGATAGATTTCAAGGTATTTATGTAATCACTTCTGAAGTGCTTTCATAAATTTATGTGCCAAGTTTTAGGATTATAGCCAGCAGTATTTAGGGGCTACTCCTACATAGTGTTGGGGAATTGATTCCTAGTCCTGCTGCTTGTGGTACCATGCAGTATCAGAGATGGAACCTAGGACTCCTGCATGCAAAACAAACATGCTCAATCAATTGCACTCTCCAGTCCTAAACTTTCAAGTTTTAATGGTGGTAAGCTATTTCCATTAAACAAAACAAAATAAAGCATAAAAGTACAGATGCACTGTCTAAACAAAGCAGGGCCATGGCTGTCTAGTCCTCATCTATTGGCTTTATTTACCAGATTCTGGGTGCTACTTATATCCTGGGGAGTAGCCAGCATGTCTTCTTTAGTAATTATGAAGATTTTTCGATTTTCTCTCATGGGGTTTGTCACATTTTGATGTATCCATTTGATTGCTATGTATATCTTTTGTGGTAATAAAATAATTATTGAATTAAAACAATTAAAAGATGCCCTTGCTTTTCTCGTCCTCCACTTCCTTTTATTCTTGAATCCCACCCTATCCTCAGAAGAAAGAGGGTTTAGAGTTAAGAATAGCTGCAATGGATACTTCTTGATGATAAAATGGTTTAATTTTAGATCTTGTAAAATGACCCATTATTAAAATGAGGTGTCCTGCAGATTATCTTGAAGGTGTATTTCTGGTCCTACTTCTTCCTAATAGATGTTCTAAATCAGGGGTCCTCCAACTTTTTAAACAGGGGTCCAGTTCACTGTCCCTCAGACCATTGGAGGGCCAGACTATAGTAAAAACAAAAATTAAAAACAAATTCCTATGCACACTGCATACATCTTATTTTGATGTGAAGAAACAAAACGGGAACAAATACAATATGTGGCCTGTGGGCCGTAGTTTGAGGACCACTGTTTAAATGTTTGGAATATTAAAAAAATTAATGTTTGGAATATTATAGGTTCACAATTCCTTTATTCTCAAAATTGGAGTACATAGATCTCAGAATTCATAATTGTTTTAATTGAGAATATTTTAACATTATTTTATGATTAAGTACATCAGTTTAGTCTGGATTAGTGCCTAATTAGGGCTGGAGAGAGCACAGAATTAAAGCTTTTACCTTGCCTATGACTGACTGATCCTGGTTCTATTGCTGGCACCACTTAGAAGCCCTTAGGCACTTCCAGGAGTGAGTTGTGAGCATACAGCTGAAAGTAAGATCTGTATACCACCGGGTGTGACTTCTCAAACAAACAACAAACAGAAAGCCAATATTTTTATAGTAAAATATAAATATTCACAGCAAGTAGGATTAAAGACTAGAAATAGCCACATGTGAATTCAGGTCAGGTTTTGATGCCAAATGAATTACAGAAGAGATTCTACTTTGGGGTGAATTGCAATGATTCATTATTATAAATTATTCAGAATTATGAAAGAGGGACTCTAAATTTACACATGAATTATAGTACTATTGCTAGTCAATGACAATCTATTTTTTGTCAATGAAAAAAATGTCATCTTGATGTTCTTTATTTTGTTTCAAACCCATTGGTGTTCAGGGCTTACTCCTGAGTGCTTAGGGGACCATATGGGATATTGGAAATAAAACACAGGTCAGTTATATATATAAGGCAAGCACCTTAGTGCACTATTTCTCTGGTCCCTATCTTTATATATTTTTATATTCGTTCATGCTTTCCTTTCTTATAGAGTCTATAGTATTATATTATTGTACTTAAGCTTAATTTTATTATTTTCATTTGTTATATATTATTTTAACTTTATATGAAATAAATTTAATAAATTTCTATACTAAATATTTTTCATTGAATAATATATACTTATACTTGGGAAGTAGGTCTTGCTAAATGAATGGGTGGGTAAATGCAAGGATGTCTGGGCTCATACTGGCATAACTAGCAGTTAGCATCTCAGAGAAAGATCTCTTAGGGTTATGCACTGATTGGTAACTTTACTTGTAGTGGTTGCTTATTTATCTAGAAACTGCAGCAGAGCTGGGAACTGATTAAGCCAAGATGCCTGGATTAGTAGTGATTGAAGAATCCTCTCTAGTGCCTCTGTGAGCAAATGGACACAAAGACTGGGAAAGGCAGCTGAACCAAATACTAGGGTAGTATACCCCTGTTCAGAGAGAGGGCCCAAGGGGCTCTCTTTCTTAATTGTAAGTATTTTGGGGTTTTGAACCAAAGAAGCACAGATGTGAACAATTTGAATCTCTCTTGTATTATTCTGTAATGCACCTGACAATGTGTCTGACAAAAACATATCAATATTATCAAAATAGTGAAAGAATCAGTTGATCAAAGTTGTGATATGGTGAGGGAGGGATAATAGGCCTCAAAGAAACTGGGATTGGGGAAACATACTTCTACATATTTTCCCCTGGGGCATCAGACTGCTTCTAGACAAATTCATAACTTATCAGTCACATCCTCTTTAGGATCCTTCTATTATCGGTTAATTATATTGTCTGGGGGATTCATGATCTATTTTATAGTAGTCATATGGAAATAGTACATTTTCCTCCATAATTGGTGTGTAGTTATGTAAGAACACACTGTTTATGCCTGGACTTTCCTTGCTTGAGTGTAGAAATGGTGAGTAGCCAGTAGTGAACAGAGCTGGGTGTAGTTCTCAGGTCTAGCACTTGTTATTAAGAAAATGGGAAATAGATAATAAGCTTGTAAGTAACTGAGAAATGGCACAATAAAGGTAATTGCTTAGTAGTCAAAATATTGACCACTAAGGATATGGCTAGCATGTGTGAGATGTTGGTTCAGTTCCAGCATCAGGGTAAAAACAAAAAAGTGCAACTTTGGGGCTGGTGCAGTAGCACAGCGGTAGCGAGTTTGCCTTGCATGCGGCTGACCTAGGATGGACTGTGGTTTGATCTCCTGGCCTTAATCAATTTTTTCTCACTGCCTCTTCATCCTGCTACAGAGCATCAGTACCCATGGGCTGTGGAGATGGACACCAGCCAACTGCTTCCTGGTATAGCTTTCCCCACCCCCCCTGTCATTATTAAGAGAGTTTTTAACTTTTTAGAAGAGTGGAGGATTCTAATTTACATTGTGGAACATGCACATATTCAGTTCTCCCATGAAAGGAAATCAGATCCATATTCCCACAGTTTTGATGATACAAGACTCTGGGTCTCTGCTTTTTCCCCATCATCTTAACTTACCACTTACTTGGGTTTCTGCTCTCCCCACCTCCAAACCTGGAACACTTTCAGGGCTCTCACCCCTTCTTCTTTCAACTGCTTCTAACCTGACTGGGATTTTTTCTTTGCAATGATTCTGATACTTCACAGTAATTCCTAGATTCTAGATTCTAAACTAATTCATGGACAAAGTTCCTTGTAATACTAGTTTTTTTTTAATAATTTTTTTTTTGTTTTTGGGCCACACCCGGTGATACTCAGGGGTTACTCCTGGCTATGCGTTCAGAAGTCGCTCCTGGCTTGGGGGACCATATGGGAACCGGGGGATCGAGCCGCGGTCCGTCCTAGGCTAGCGCAAGCAAGGCAGGCACCTTACCTCCAGTGCCACCACCTGGCCCCTAAAAATAATTTTTATTGTGTCCAAAAGTGAATAACAAATTTTTCACAGTAATATTTAAGTAATATTTAATGAATCAGAGCCATTCCCACCACCATATTGTCCACCCCTTTTCCCAGCATGCGTCCCATATCTCCCTCCTTTATACCCCCCTAACCCGGAGTTCTAGTGTAACTGTTTTCATCTGTGTATAGCTTGTTGTAGATAGGGTGTCTATTCTGTTGTTGTTGACTTTGGGTTTGGTGTTTAAATCTAATCATTTTTTATTTCCATTCAATGTTCATACTGCTGTTTGGTCCTGGTACCATTCATTTTTATTTTTCCCCTCAATTCATGAGGCAGAAAAAGATGATTCAAGTTGTGTGGTTCTACTGGAAAAAAAAGACAAAAAAAAGAAGAAAACAGAACAAAAAACCCAACAAACAACAGTAAAAAAAAAAAGGACAGTAACTACTAAAAAAATAAAAATGCAAAAGCAACAAGAACAAAAAAAAAATCATCAAATAATAACCACAGGAGTGAAAAAGAAAGAAAGGGGAAAAAAGAAAAAAGAGAAAAAAATAAATAAAAAGAAAAAAAACAGAGGAAGGAATTCTTGTGTGGCAAGGTTTTTTGCCTCCCCCCCCCCTTTTTTTTTGCACAAGCACAGTAAGAATTGGGACAGTAAGAAAGGGAATTAATTCCCTTGGCCTAAGAGATTCAGGGTTTCTCCACTCTTGAAGCAATATTAGATTTTTTGTGAGATCTTGTTATTGGGGCACAGAAAAGTCTTTTTTGGGGGGTGGGGCACATTCTGTGATGCTTAGGGCTTACTCCAGGCTATGCGTTCAGACATTGCTCCAGGCTTAGGGGATCATATGGAATGCAGGGGCATCTAACCACAGTCCGTCCTAGGTCAGCCACATGGAAGGCAAACACCCTACCACTGCGCCATCACTCTGGCCCCACAGAAAAGTCTTGTAGCTATCCAGTTCTCTAGTGTGGGAGCTGATGGTGGAGGTGCACACATAACTATCCTAAGCATTTCTGAAGTCACCTGTAGAGGGAGTGAGGCCCAGCCCACAGTACTTCTGGGATCTATCTTATGACTATCTTATGTAGGGTTGTGGGATCATCCTCTTGCTTCCTCACACTTAGGGGGTGATGTCCATTTTGAACTTCTAGAAGTTATGAAGAGGAAAGGCAGCACTTCCTCTAGAGCTGGGTTCACCCAGTAACATTTCGAATCTCAGACACTCTTGAGCTGTGAGTCACCTATGACTGAAGGATTTGGTACCCTGTTTGTGCCGAGTTCCTTGTAGAGTTGGCTCAAGAAGCTCCAACGCTCCCTTTTCCCCAAATTAAAATTCCAGATACTTAGAAAGAGTGTACATTATTTTCTTAGGGCTCTCATAACAAAGTCAAAAGCTACATAGTTTTTAACAACTGAGTTTTATTCTTTTCATAATCAAGTTTAGAAGTTGGTGTTGACGTCAGTAAAACACTCCATGACATTGAGACTAAAGGCATCTTCAAGGAGGAAACTGCACTTTCCAAACAAGTGGAAGCAGAGATCAACAGATGGGAATGCATTAAACTGAGAAGCTTCTGCACCTCCAAAGAAATAGTGCCCAGGATACAAGAGTCACCCACCGAGTGGGAGAAACATTCACCCAATTCCCATCAGATAAGGGGCTAAAATATACAAAATATACAGGGCACTGACAGAACTTTACAAGAAAAAAATCTAATACCATAAAAAAATGGGGAGAAGAAATGAACAGACACTTTAATAAAAAAGAAATACAAATGGCCAAAAGGCACATAAAAAAATGCTCCTAGTCACTAATCATCAGGGAGATGCAAATCAAAACAAGGATGAGATACCACCTCCCACCACAGAGATTGGTTCACATCACAAAGAATGAGAACAATCAGTGCTGGAGGGGATGTGGAGAGAAAGGAACTCTTATCCACTGCTGGGAATGCCCTCTAGTCCAACAACTATGGAAAGCAATATGGAGATTCCTCCAAAATCTGGAAATTGAGCTCCCATTCGACCCAGCTATTCCACTCCTAGGGATATACCCTAAGGACACAAGAATACAATACAAAAACCCCTTCCTCACACCTATATTTGTTGCAGCACTATTCACAATAGCCAGGCTCTGGAAACAACCAAGATGCCTTTCAACAGACGAATGGCTAAAGAAACAGTGGTACATATACACAATGGAATATTATGCACCCGTAAGGAGAGATGAAGTCATGAAGTCATGAAATTTTCCTATACATGGATGTACATGGAATCCATCATGCTGAGTGAAATAAGTCAGAGGGAGAGAGAGACGCAAAATAGTCTCACTCATCTATGGGTTTTAAGAAAAATAAAAGTAATTTTTGCAACAATACTCAGAGACAATGAGAGGAGGGCTGGAGCTTCCAGCTCACTTCATGAAGCTCACCACAAAGAATGGTGAGTGCTGTTATAGAAATAACTACACAGAGAACTACCATAATCATGTGAATGAATGAGGGAACTTGTCTGGAGTACAGGTGGGGGTGGGATGGAGGGAGATTTGGGACTTTGGTGGTGGGAATGTTGCAATGGCTAAGGGGGTGTTCTTTACATGACTGAAACCTAATCACAATTATATATGTAATCAAGATGTTTAAATAAAGAAAAATAATCAAAAAAAGAAGTTGGTGTTGACTGATGGATTCCTCTGAGGCTCTGAAGGAAAAGCAGTTGCCATCCTTCCCTTGAGGTGCATTCCTTGGTCTTCTCTTAACTACCATTTCAGTTTTTAATCTCTGCCTCTACTTCATTTCATCTTCTCAGTGTTGTTATTAAACTCTTGTTTAGTTCATATCTATCCATTTCTAGTAAGATATCATATCGATACATACTTAAATGAAGTCTAAGGAAGCCATTTCCAAATAAGTCCACTTCCTGAGGTAACAAGTTGCCATGAATTTTTGGAGGCCCCATTCAATCTGTTATAGTGATTAAATGAGCATGCCTATCCTTCCCTCAATGCCACCTCTCATCAAGTTTACCTTTGCAAACATGTTTGCATTTAATCGCTCATTTGCTTCCTTTACTGTGAAACAACTGAGGTGGGCTTTCCCCTTTTAAGTTTCACCTGTGGGATGTGTGTAAGAAATGTTTTGAGCGTGGAGAGGAATATGGGAAGAGGCTCAGTGGTTGAACCTTGCATGTGCAAGGCTTTTAGCTTTGATTATTAGCACCACATGGTCCTTAAATATCTCTCCCTGCCAGGAGAGATCCTTGACAACTGGCCAAGAGTACTCACAGAGATTTTGAGTGTGGCATTTTAAAATGATCTAATCAGTTCATATTTTGGTTGGCTTTGTTTTTTGGGGGTCACATCCAGAAGTACTCAGGGCTTATTGGCTTTGAACTCAGGGATCATTTCTGGCAGTACTCAGGACCATTAGGAACAGGGATTGAACCTGGGTTGGCTGCATGCAAGGAAAGTGCCCTACCTGCTGTATAATTTCTATTCTCTCATCAGTCTATTTATTTTTTTAACCTAGTAGGGAAGGATAATTTTTTTTTTTTGTTTTTGGGCCACTCCCGGTGACGCTCAGGGGTTACTCCTGGCTATTCGCTCAGAAGTCGCTCCTGGCAGGCACGGGGGACCATATGGGGAACCGGGGGATCAAACCGAGGTCCGTCCTAGGTTAGCGCAGGCACCTTATCTCCAGCGACACCGCCCGGCCCTGAATGATAATTTTTTTAATTTTTATTTTGATCATATTGGCTTACATATCTTTCACAGTAGTATTTTAGGTACATATTAGCATTGAATCAGGGGAATATCCATCACCAAATTTGTCCTCCCCATCCCTGTTCCCTTCCTGCAACCCATATCCCCCACCATCATCCCCTGGGCTGCTAGAATAGGTGGTCCCCTCTTTGTCTAGCTTACTGTTAGTGATCGTATATCTGTTTGGTCCTGGTACCTTCCCATGTTTCCCCCTCTATTTGTGAGTCAGACCTAGATAATTCAAGTTATGTGATTTTGTTTGAAGGAAAGAAAAGCAATAGAATGGGGTAAAATAAATAAAGAAAATAAAATAAAAATCAAATAAGCTAAAATGGGCGGAGTCCTTCTAGAGCAGTGGTCCTCAAACTATGGCCCGCGGGCCACTACTGTATTTGTTCCCATTTTGTTTCTTCACTTCAAAATAAGATATATGCAGTGTGCATAGGAATTTGTTCATAGTTTTTGTTTTTCTATAGTCTGACCTCCAACGATCTGAGGGACAGTGAACTGGCCCCCTCTTTAAAAAGTTTGAGGACCCCTTTTCTAGAGGCTTTCAACCTCAGTTTGAGAGAGGACATGAAAAATGTAATTGAAACATCACAACAATGCAGAAAGAATTATCAAATTAAATATCCAGTGAGCACTACAGCAATAAAGACAAGCACCACACAATAATTTTGGTCCTGAAATCAAACCATGCTGGAGTGCAAAAAGAAAGAGAAATATAAGATAAAATAAAATAAAATTGGAGGAATCAACTTCAATATCCACTCCAAAACAAAGAAGTCAAAAATATATATATGTGGATAATATGATTATTTTGTGCTTTATTTCTTTTTCTTTCCCCCCTTGCATAGGCACAGTAACTATTGGGAATATTATAGAGGGAATTCTCTTGGCCTAGGAGATTCAGGGTTTCTCCACCACTGAAGTATACTGTCATGGGATTAACTATAGACTCCTTGCATGATCATTTACTCTCCCCTCTGTGCTTTTGTGGTGTATGGAAGACTTCTGCTTTGTCATGTATGGTAAGATCAGACCTCTGTATTTAGAGATCTTGGTGTCTGTACAGCTCAAGGAATGGAGCTTATGGTGAAGTCTTTCTTTGTGGTTCTAGCAGTTCTGCTTCTTCAGAGTCGTTTTAATCCAACCTCTGTAGTTGATGGTCTTGGTCATTATGGTGCTCCTAAGATGGAGCCTGAGATAGAGTCTTTAGTTATGTTTCCAGAAGATCCGTTCGTTCAGCTGTGATTGTCTCAGTCAGACCTCTGGAATTGGAGATCTTGTTTGTTGAGCAGATCGTAGACTAAAAGCTAGGCTAGAGATTTTTGTTGCTGTTGTTGTTGTTTTTGGTCTCGGGATGCATACTATTCATTCCTGGTTGTAGCAACCAGTCATTTGTAGATAGTGAACTTGGCTTTTGCACAGATCAAAGGATGACATGTCTTCTGATTTTGTCTTATTGTTGGCTGGTGAGGATGAAGGATACATTTTAATTTAGCTAATGGCATAAGTAACCATATTATTTCTGATTTCTGTATATTATTTTAGAATTACATACTACCTGTCAAATTTTTTCAGGTAAGTTAAAGAATATTATAATTTTGAAACAAAGAAAAATGCAATTGCCCTATTTGTTATTTTTAAAATATTTTATTGAGGTGTCATAGTTTATAATATCATTGAATTCACTGATTTATAGTTGCAGAATTACTACATACTTCTTAATCAGTGTTTCCCTCTACATTACCCTTAAATTCCCAGTTTTATTGGTCTTGTATCAGTCTTTTTTTGCAGTGAGGACTCTTTCTAAAGATCAGTTTCAGAGCCTGGGCAAATGTCTTCCTGAGTTTTCTGAAACAATACAAGTACTGCAATACAGGAAATTTTTTCTTTTTCATCTCAATTTCCTTTGAGATGTATGTGATTGTGGTTGTTGGTCTTATGCATTTCTTTCTATTTTGTGTCTGGCAATCATCTTCAGTTTTTGTGGGGAGTTCACTAAAGTTTTGACAAATCTCATCTCTCATTACTGATACTAAGAATATCTAGGTTGATTACCCTCATGCTTAGTCCAGCAAACTGTTTGGAGACAACAGGTGTGGGTTACGGTCCTAGCACCACTCACTACAATACCCCTTTTCTGTTTTCCACTCTTTAAGTGTTTGGATGCTTCAGACTGCCCTATTTGTGGGTAAAAGTAGACTCCCGAGGCTGAGTCTCCCTTTATGAAAGTATGAACTTTTCAACACATAGACACATGGAACATATGTAAACATACCATTAAATTTTTTTTAAAAGCATCACAAGATCAGCCATATGCACAAAACATATATGACTCCCAGGTACAATTTTGCCAGGAAAGAACTGACTTGGAAATGGAAAACATAGCCGCTAACATTTGCTTATATAGTATACTCCTTGCCTTCTTTGGGTTTCCTTTTCTTCTCAGTAAAATAAAGATTGACTATATCTTTTTTCCCCTAACTTATCTGAGATTACGTCCCCAATTATATGCACATATTAAATTTCTTCCAAATAAAAGTAGAACTGTGATAAAAAAAAACCTATCACCTGTGTGGTTTCAGTCCAAGAAAAGCATCAGGATGAAAAACAATGCCCACAGTGAAGAGATTGAATTAGGTTCTTTTATCTTTGTGAAACAAGAGGACACAAGTGATCAACACCAATTTCCTTGCTTATGAACCTCCTACCCTACCTTTTACTCTCTCTTTAGATACAGTGGATCCATGGGATTCTTTTTAGAAAACTGAGGCAGTAAGAGCAGGGACATACAAATATGTTAATAATGGTAGTAATGATAATGATAATAATAAAACTCCAGATCATGCACAGACCACAGTATAGCTGCAAGTGTTCATTTACTACAAGTGTTTTATCCTCTAACTTATTAAAAAAAAAGCAGGAGTCGAGGCTGGAGCAGTGGCATGGAGTGGTAAGGCATCTGTTTTGCTGGCGCTAGCCTAGGACGGACCACAGTTCGATCCCCCATATGGTCCACCAAGCCAGGAGCGATTTCTGAGTGCATAACCAGTAGTAACCCATGTCCTCTTCTCATCTGAAAATGGATGCTGTTTGTTGGCAGCCTGCTTCATGTCCCTGCTTTGGCATTTGAACTATATTTTGTGTATGATGTTTGGGTCACTGGGTGTGGCTCCAAAACCAACAACAACAGCAAAAACAAGAAGCAGGTGTCTGGGTAGTACAGCAAATTGTATTTTCCTGAGTTTTTGGATCTTCTCTATTCTATGAAGATCTCTTACCCAGATTTATTTTAACTTCAAAGAACTATTTTCCAATAATAGTTGGCCACTTTCTGTGGTTCCAGGTTGATATAATTAATCTTGTGGGTTCAGAAAGGAAACTTGTAGCTTCTATGTAATTTGCTCAGCAGTGATGTTCTGTTCTCCATCTTCTTCAGAGGGCTGTTTTGGATCTGATGTAATCTGCTAGAGCTCCTGCTTTTGTCTACTTCAACCTTGAGGGAGGAACCCATTTGGGGAAACCACTAATTTCTGGCCATTGTTGCAGATGGTGGTTTATAGGTACTCTGCTAAGCTTGTTTTCATATCCCTAGCTGAACTCCCAGAAATATTTGGCATAACTAAAGATATTTTCACTTGAAGCAAGGTGAAAGGGAGGTATGGGATATTGG
>PVKC010009229.1:0-15932 GCA_004027635.1 Crocidura indochinensis
TGACCTTTCGATTGTCTTTACAGTGTCTTGGCATATTTGGCTCAAAATCTAAACAAGGTCTATGTTTCATTTTAATATCATGCCTTTTAGATCTTTTGGAGATCTATAATTTTTCCCCTTATCTCTCCTTTTTAATGTTAAAGCAATAATTTTTACTTGAATAAGATAAATGTTTTGGTTCTTTTTTTTTTTTTTTTGCTTGTTTGTTTTTTGTTTTTGTTTTTGGGCCACACCCGGCAGTGCTCAGGGGTTACTCCAGGCTGTCTGCTCAGAAATAGCTCCTGGCAGGCACAGGGAACCATATGGGACACCGGGATTCCAACAACTACCTTTGGTCCTGTGCTATCTCTCTGGGTCCATGTTTGGTTCTTTTTACTGTAGTGAAATAGTATAGTGGAAAAGGTACCTGATTTGCATGCTGCTGACCTAGGTTCAATTCAATACCCAGCACTGCATATGTCGTCTTCATCACTGACGATTCATCAGAAAACACAGAGCCAGGAGCAAACACTGAGTATAATTGGGTGTGGCCCCAAAATAAAAAATAAAATATTGGTGATTTTCCCCTTTAATGTTACAGATATCGATTTTGTGTCATTTACAAATGTTAATTCTAGTCGCCAAATTTCCTGATTCTTATAGTTGGAGTAAATGCAGGTTTTTTTTTATGGATAATCTTTTATATATAATTTTTATTCACATCAAAAAATAGATAATATTGGGGCCAGAGTGATGGGTGCAGCGGTAGGGCATTTGCCTTGTACACAGCTGAGCCAGGACGGACCTTGGTTTGATCCCCCGGCATCCTATATGGTCCCCCAAGTCAGGAGCAATTTCTGAGCACATAGCCAGAATATAATCCCTGAGTGTCACTAGGTGTGACTTAAAAATTTGAAAAAAAAAGGAGAGATAATATCTAGTCATTATCTCTTCATGAGCCTTAGATTGGCTAGTGAATCAATGTGCCACCAATTTGCTCTTCCTATTCAAAGTTTTCTAGTGTCGATCACCTACTGGCTTTAGGATCTATTGATGATTATTTCATTGGAGGTTCTTAAATCCTCAAAGCTAATATACTAAAAAAAATTTTCCATCTCATCTGAGGATTGATTTATTCTTTTTGCCTAATGTGATGGTTTCTATTTCTCATTTGTCTGAATGTATAGGTTGAATTGCAAACCTGATTTTACTACAGTAAATGAGGAAGGGATTCTTTTCTTCTCTGTACTTTGTGTTCTCTTATCTATTCATAAATGAAATTTATATCATACTGTGACATTCCCAGTGCTTAGAGCAGTGTATGGAACATGATTGTAGTATTTATAGAAGACACATGAGTTGTATGTGATCTCTTTGCACTTGTAGATGCATTGGTAAAAGAGCCCCAAGCAGTATACTAAACTTAATTGAACTGTTAAAATGTTCTTGATACATCATAATTTCCTCAATTCCTGTAGCTTTGTTGTCATTTCATGCAAAAGAATACATGTTTTGCTATGCTGACAAAAAGAGAGATTGTGGGGGATAAGGATATATACTGTGTTATTATATATGTGTATATACATAATATATTGTGGATAAATAAAAATAAATGTGCATAGTTGTACAGTTGAGTGTCCTTCTCCCACCCCCAGACTGCTCTGTCTCAGGTTTTCCTGACAAATCTAGAGTTTATGTGAAAAAAACAGAAAACTTGTCTCTGAATTTTAGAATTCCTACTTCAAAGCAAAAGATCATACTGGGATCTTATGAAAGTGATTCTTCACCTCTATGACAGACAGGAATGATGCCTGAGTTATCAAACTATTACTTTGGGTACAGAAAAACTTTTAGATCCAATTAAGTAGTTTGCAAACTACCAACAGTATTAGATAGATTAGACTATGAAGGGGCCGGAGAGATAACATGGAGGTAAGGCATTTGCCTTTCATGCAGAAGGTCATTGGTTCGAATCCCGGCACCCCATATGGTCACCCGTGTTTGCCAGGAGCAATTTCTGAGCAAGGAGTCAGGAATAATCCCTGAGCACTGCCGGGTGTGACCCAAAAACCAAAAACAAAAAAACAAGATTAGACTATTAAATGGGAGAAATAATATTACGTGATAATATTAAATAAATGATATTAAAATATTTTAATAATTATAAATTATATATAATGTATGTATTTAATATATGCAAATAAAATTAATATTATAAATAATATTATATAGTAAACATTAAGTAAAATCTAAATATCTCCACTATGTTCCTGTATGAATTCTACATTTAGACAAATTGGGTGTGTTCAAACATGTTTACCTGGAATAGAAAATATGACAGTGTAAAGGAATTAAAAGTTGCCTTTTTCAGTAAGTATTTTTAGGTGCTGACATGCCCTCAAAAGTAATTAAAAGATTATTATTATAGTAAATTTTCATTCAAAATGTATCTTCAGCAGCGAGTGGGGTAAGAACTTTAGTGGGCCATAAAGCTTTCATCAGGACCCTTGGAGACATAGAAATTGCAAAATCTAGGCATTCTTTATATTTTAGCAAGTTCCTGAGGTGGATGCATCTAACATTTACTGAGTGGCAGTCTGTAGAATCTGAAATAGCTGTTAATAGACAACACTCTTCTTGGCAAAAATGTGAGCAGTTACACACAGAAGGATAAAAAGTGTTTTCATGAATTTAGGTAAGATTATTTATAAAATAGGGGCCGGGCGGTGGCGCTGGAGCTAAGGTGCCTGCGCTAACCTAGGATGGACCGTGGTTCGATCCCTTGGTTCCCCATATGGTCCCCCGTGCCTGCCAGGAGCGACTTCTGAGCAAATAGCCAGGAGTAACCCCTGAGCGTCGCCGGGTGTGGCCCAAAAAAAAACAAAACAAAACAAAAAAAAGATTATTTATAAAATAGGAAAGCGTTTATTATGATTTGCATTGAGGTTACACCTGGCAGTGCTCTTGGACTGTTTGTTCTTGGTCCCATACTTGGAAGTGACCCCTGGAGGTGGTTGGAGAGATATGTAATTTGGGGATCAAAACAGATTCAATTGCATAAAGGCCAGTAAGTATCTTAAATTTTCTAGTATTTTTCTGTCCCCAAATTGCAAAAACTTTTCTGAGCTTTTGGAAAGCTACAATTAAAGATAAAGAATCATAAACTTGTAAACGAACCCAATATACCCTTTTTTGAAGAAAAACCAAGCAATAAATCATTCAAGTATAATTTTTGTTTTTGTTTTTTTGTGTCACACCCTGTGATGCTCAGGGTTTACTCCTGGCTATGCACTCAGAAATCGCTCTTGGCTTGGGGGACCATATGGGACTCTGGGGGATCGAACCGTGGTCTGTCCTAGGCTAGTACTGGCAAGGCAGATATCTTATCACTCCATGCCCCATAAGTATAATTTAATGAACTTGAAGAAATTAAAGCCCATCATATATATGTATATATACATATAGATAAATGACTTCTATTTTGAGCACATAAAATTCCAACAAAATATTTAAAAAGCCTTCTATATGATGAAAAACTTCAAACAATTTTAGAAATAGCACCTAGAACATTTTTAGAAATAACACCTTGTAATTAGAACATGTAAAATCTTAGACTCATCTGTTTTGTCTTCCCAAGCCTGAGTGGAAGGACTGACAGCCTCTCTCTGAGCATCCCATTACATGAGAAACATTAGAGGTGACTCTTAGTGTTGGACAACGGCCTTAATACTACTCCTATCTGCTGCTAGGCTTTGTATTATAGACCACACACAAGCCACACCCTGATCCAGCTCCTCTGTAGGAAGTGATCAAGGGGAACCCAGAGAAGAAACTACAGCAAGAAATGGGAGATACTACAATTTTCCATGTCCAGCTCTTGATAATTTTTTAGTGTGCCTTGGCTAAGCATAAGTAATGAAATAACATGTAAAATAAAAATATCAGTTTAGGGGGCCCGGGAGATAGCATGGAGGTAAAGCGTTTGCCTTTCATGCAAAAGGTCATTGGTTCGAATCCTGGTGCCCCATATCGTCCCCCATGCCTGCCAGGAGCAATTTCTGAGCATGGAGCCAGGAGTAACCCCTGAGCACTGCTGGGTGTGACCCAAAAAACAAACAAAAAAATATCAGTTTAGCAGGCTGAATAAATAATACAGTGGGATAGGGTGCTTGTCTTGCACACAGGTGAGCAGAGGTTGATTCCTGGAACCACCCACCTATGGTTCCGCAAGCCTTGAGTACAGAACAAGGGTAATCTTGGAGCATATCCAGGTGTGGTCCCAGAACTGAAAATGAAAATCAGTTTTGCTTTACGAGTAGATTTAGTAGCCTTTCCTGAAAGTTGACTTTTAAAAGGCTTCAGCATTTTTTAAAATAGAGAACTGAAGTATCTGATGGAGAGCTTTCACTTGGGCTATACATACATAAATATATTACTCTCAATATTTCTATAAATATATGAAATAAATTCTGAAGTGAAGATAATCTTCACCTTGCATAACTCTATGAGGGTACTTGGGTACTTAAACTTATTTATATCACATGGACAATCAATTTTTCAAAAATAGTCAATATTGAAGTATCTCTTTGATTAATTTTTTGACTTGGGGGCAATAAACAACTTGTATTTGTACATGGTTGTTTAATATCCTTAAGATAAAATAAAACTGAAAATTCAGGGTCAGGCGGCTTAGACCCTAAACTTGTATGCATCTAACCAAATTCAATTCTTGGCATCACATAAGGTCCATTGAACACCACCAGAAGTAATCCCTGAACACAGAGTTGGAACTAAACCTGAGCACTGCTAAGTATGGCTCAAGTTCCCATCCCTACCCCTCTCCATGTTTTTTTGGAGGGAAGGGAAGGCAACTCCTGGCAGTGTTAAAGGATTACTCATGACTCTGCTCTCAGGAAACACATATGCTATACCTGGGATCAAACCCCTAGGTTGGTAGCACAGAAGACAAGTGCCCTAACCACTGTACTCTGGCCTTAAATCCACTGCAAGTTTTTTAGACTGGAATATCAGAGTCATGTGCTCTGATTGACGTGTTGATTTTTTAAAATAAATTTCTTTATTTAAACACTATGTTTACAAAGTTTCTCCTAATACGGTTATTCCTGGCACTCAATGTCCCTACACCAGTCCCACCAACAGTGTAACAATATTCCTCCACCATTCTCCCCAATTTCACACTTTCTCCTAAGCCTGCTCACTGGCAGTATGGAAATTTTACTCAATATTTTTGTTACAACTACACAGTACTTGTTATAACTATATGGTAATAGAATTAGGAAAAAAATTCATTGTTATCTCACAGTGGTCCTTAAATCATTGTCTGAAGGCTTACTAAGCTGCTTGTTGCCTGTTGAACATTCTGTTGTTGGTTTCGTTTGTTGATGTTAGGTGGTTTCTATGATAATTTCAGATCTAATTTGGTGCATTCCACTAGAATGTCAATAAAACATGAAGGTGTCATGTGACTGCATATATGGCCACACTGTCCATGACTTTAAGGATCTGTGGAACTGAGCTGATGAGCTAACATGATGGCACTGTGGATTGTGGACAAACTCTGAAGGTTTTGTTGTTGTTATTTAGTTGTTTGTTTTGCTTTGTTTTGGGGCCACATCTAGTGGCACTTAGGGGTTACACTTGGCTCTGCACTCTTAAATTACTCCTAGCCAACTATGGAGAATTTAAGGGATTCTGGAGATTGAACCCAGGTCAATCCCAGGTTGGCTGCATGCAAAGCAAATACTCTACCTTCTGTGCTATCACTCCAGTCCCATTTGTTGTTGTTTTTGTTAGTTTATTTTTTTTGGTGAAAGAGGAGCATTCCCTACCTTTGGACAGTTGTGTTCTATTGACAGTAAAGAAACACTTATGGTGAAGGTGGGGTGGATAAAAGACTACTTGGTAAAGTTGCTATTCATAATATTTCATGATCTTATTACCAAGATGAAACATGATGAAATGTAATGAGAATGTGTCATACAAAAATTGTATACATTAATCTGAAAAGTGGACCAGCAGGGCAAGAGAGATAGCACTCACAGGGATAAAGTGTTTTTATTTGGGGGAAAGGGATGGAGAATTCAGACCCAGTGGTTCTAAGGGGCTTCCCCCAGCTGTGTACCATCATCAAACCAGGATTCTTGCTTGTGCTTAACCCCAGCTTATTGAGCTATTCTTCCTACCCCAAACTCAGTTCTTTCTTAAATCAGAGTTTTAATTATCTAATTCCTGTGCCCTATTTCCATTTCTTAGGCACAATGAACTACATGGCTTATAGACTACCTTTAGATACTAACTGACCCTGTCTAGCAGCCAGATTTAAGAATGTCTTGCTTCTAAATATCCTATTAAGACTTTCTTACTGCCAACTAAGAGTAATTTCTCAGCTGACTGTTTAATGTTCTTCCAGAAGCCCACATCATATGCTATGCTCTCCCCAGCAAGAAAACTTACTCAAAACTCTATAATCCCTCCCGCTTTTCACTGTATCTGTTTCTCCTTCTACTGAAGGTATGTGTTATGACTGATTGCTCTTGGGTGCCTTGCCTGTATTTCCTCCATGCTATAAATTCTCTTTAAATTATGGCTTCACAGAAGAATCACCTGACAATGCAATGTGTTGAAGAAAACCCCATCATTTTCAGCCGAACTTGATGGGTCAAATGAAATTTGCATGTGCTTCAACAAACATACAAGTAGAGACTTTAAAAATGCTGATTAGGGGGCCGGGCGGTGGCGCTGAAGGTAAGGTGCCTGCCTGCCTGCCTTGCCTGCACTAACCTAGGACAGACCACGGTTCGATCCCCCGGTTCCCCATATGGTCCCCTGGCCTGCCAGGAGCGACTTCTGAGTGAATAGCCAGGAGTAACCCCTGAGCGTCACCGGGTGTGACCCAAAAACCGAAAAAAAAAATGCTGATTAATATATATATAAATAATTGAGAGAATAATTTGGAAGTAGCCAGTATTTTCTGTAAAAAAATGTAGAATATTTTAGTTTTATTTATTAAGCATTTATAAGATAGTAGTCAGAGGCCCCAGGTGGGAGTGGGGATGCTGAAGACACGACTGACTACAGATGTAAGAATTATGTGCCACTTAGACTAGAATGGAGAATTGTGTCCTCTTGATGGTGCCATTGAAATCTAGTTAGCATATTCAGCAGTTAGTTGAGTAACTGATACAGTCAGCATTTATTGAGGACATACTGTGCTAGATGCTAAGGATACAAAACTGATTCTGTCTTTAGGAATCTAAAAAGAAGGAAGTGGTCAGATGCCTAAACACCATTGCCATACAGTATGGTAAATGGAGCAGTAGGATTAAGTGGAAGGAAAAAAGGAAGAAGTCTAAAATGGGAAAAGATTAGAATGAGAGAAGTGCTATGAATGGGAAAATAAATAATAGTGAAAAAGGAAAAGAAAAACTAGATTAGAGAAAAATTAGAGAAAAAAATGTAAATTTTACTGTGGAAATCTAGACTCAAGATGAAATGCCAAGAGGCAGGAGAGAGCAGACGAAGAGTCCCGGAATGAGGGAGGGGGCTGGATTTCAGACACGAGAACTGAAATCCCAACTGTTCAGATGGTTTACAGCAGATTACAATTTAACATAATAGCGTATTTTAACATATAATGTATTGTTATGTAGTAATTTACTAGATGTAAAACATGGTAGCTCTTATCAATAAATTTTCATCAAGTGCTAGAAACTTTGCTAAGCTTATTCAAGTTAAATGTTAACTTATCTACAGTGGGTAAATTTATACAAACATTTCCTGGATAGGGTGTTTGAAGCCTCTAAACACTAGATAAAAGAATCAAAAATATGGGGCCCTGGGAGATAGCATGGAGGTAAGGCATTTGCCTTTCATGCAAAAGGTCATCAGTTCGAATCCCGGTGCCCCATATGGTCCCCTGTGCCTGCCAGGAGCAATTTCTGAGTATGGAGCCAAGAGTAACCCCTGAGCACTGCCGGGTGTGACCCAAAAACCACAAAAAAAAAAAAAAAAGAATCAAAAATAAAATCTCAACTGATTGTTTTGGGTCAGCCATGGGCTACATGACATTTATCCTGAGACCTGTCCTCCACTTCTGAGTTTAGAAGTTCCTCTGGAACAAACAAATGTGAGATGAGTTTTCAGTCTGTTAGTTCATAAAGTATTGAAGAAAAACAGATTTATTCTTCCTACCAGTAAGGATGGAAGAATATACTTTGATGGAAGGGAGGGAGTGTACACTGTTAGGGGCTGGAGTGGTAACAGAGTGCAGGTGCTTGCCTTGGAGGATGCTAATCTGAGTTCAATTTCAGGCACCCTGAACCTCTTGAGGAATGATTCCTGAATTCAGAGTCAGGAGTAAGCCATAACCACACCCATTTTGGTTAAAAACAAAATAACAACAACACCCAAAACAAAAAACAAAACCAAGCACTCCTTAAAGTCAAGCCTAATTGAGCTCCTTCTCTGGCTGTGCTTGCCAAACTTATGACCTCGATTGGGCCATGCTTCACTCTGGATGGCCCCGGAGTACAGTAAACACATTTCATCTGCTTGGGAATAAATGAAGCAGAAGTAGCCACACTTATTTGGCCTACTACCCCCTTCCTGAAATAGACCTTCTTTAAAGAATGAACAGAAAGCACCTCTCCAGCAATTCATGTCATGTGCTATTATACCCCTGGATCCTTCTATACGCCCCCCAATCCCCCAGAAGCAGGATTACTTAGAAGAATTGAAGAGGATCTGTAACTATAGCTGTCTGGGTTGCAAAAGCTGCTATGGCTGTTACTCAAATGATCTTAACAGTGCTCTGTAGTCTGCAGTCCCTTCCTCCGTTTACTCTACCATTATTGATCCTCTCCCCCCTTTACCTCCTCCTCTTTTTCCTCTGCATACTTTACTTAACTTGATAAATAGTGCATTCTAGTACTGAATGAGCATTTACCACCATACATCTCTATGCAAGGCATATAGGGAGTTAAAGCATAAACTAGTCATTTTCTCTTCATGTAAACTAGTTGACCTTGAATCAGGGAACTGTTAGTTTTATAAGCTTTGTCAAGATGTAAATCTTTGCAGTGATTTGAAGATCCCATTGTGCCTTTGCTGCTTCTTTTAAGTAACTTCTGGTCCTTCATGTCATAAGACAAGCTTGTCACTTTTTTACAAGTTCAGATATTCTGTTTTCAGGAGGTCTTCCAAAGAGAGTTGCTACTTTGCCTAAGCACCAGTGAAGGCTTTGGATAAGAAGGAAGAATAACCTGGATTTTGCCTTTCTCTGGTAGCATAAACTCTAAGCAAAAGTTTTTGTATATGGATCTTTTTGGAAGGGGAAACCATTTGTACAACCTTAAAATGGAGCTACCACTATGATGAAAACTGGCATTTGACAGTTTGACATTTCTTTATCTTACTAAAATAGCATCCTGGTCAAATATACTTTTCAGAACATAGCCACATGTTTATATTTATAATGGAAATGCTGTTAATTTACTAGTATGTTAACAGGTCTTATTCAGATTGTTCTATTTTTACTTTGAAACAAATCCCTGAAGAGAACCATTTTAAGACAAGTAGTGATAATAACAAACTTATCAAATTATATGTTAAATAAATGAGCTTGAACTCAGAAAGAGCATAAACTGAAAAGTTAGTAGTTACCTTAAAATTCTTTATTGCTCACATAAGAATAAAAAAAAACTCTATTTTGGGATATTATTTTTTTCATGTTTTCTTGTTGCTAAATTTCTGCCTTCTTCTAACAAATATAATTATATATTTTTAATAAGTAATTGGTTACTAGGGGTCCTGTAATAGTTTATCAGAATCATGGAAAGGCTTGATCATCAGTCTTTATTGATCAGTCTTTATTGCACACTTATATAATGTCTTCTTTTAACTTGTTTATCAAAGACATTAATGCATAAATCTTTCCAATACTTAGACAGATGTAATTTTCCTTACCAGAGTGCATAAAATTTGGCTTGACTATTAACTTTTATACATTAGGTATAATGTATACAAGGTGGCTATTATACTGTGACAAGGTTGCATTGCATTATAATTTTTAAATGTAAGCTGTAGTTTTTATAGGAAAGGACATTATATTTGAACCCTATCATATTTGGGGAACTATAATCACACATAAAATAAATAATTTTCTTCAGGGGCAGTTCAATTTTATGGAACATGCAAATTTCCAGATAAGAATATGATGAATAAAAAAAGAAGAAAATGATGTATATTTGCTATGTGTGTCTTATCTTGGAAAATTATTTATTGCAAAGACTAGTTCTTGATAAAAAAAATCACATGATATTTATTTTAAAAGTTTCTTTCCTTGTCCTTCAAAGAGGAAAAGCAAAATTAAGTCACTTTTATGATATTTTATCAGTGTTTAATGAAGTAGTTGGAATCTATATGTATAATATCACACAATAAATTGCTATCAGATATAAGACATTTCTTATTTTTGCCTATCTAATCGGTTACCTGTAACTAGCTTTGAAGACACAGACAGTTGAATTAACTAGAGCCATTTTCTCGTGCTTGCAAAACAGCAAAATTGGGTGAGTCATTGAAGTACAATAATCCTGATAGCATTTAGGGAAATGACCAAAGTAAGCTTAAATTCTCGAGAGTGAATGTGGGTCAGTTTCTTTAAGTCTAGAGCTGCATTAGCAACTTCTTATGGTCCGTCCTTATTTATGCCCAAACCTCTGAGCAGTGATTCCGGTTGGTCTGACCTCAGAACCTTCCTCTTAATTCAAAGGTTTGGATTCTGTCTCCCACTTGTTACAATGTTTATGGCATGCTTAATGTAGAATTTTTTTTAATTGACCACAGTGCTAAAAAAGAAGATCTTGGCTAGCTCTTCAAGCCCGTGTTCGAGGAAGAACACGTATCTATGCCACTAGCTCGTCTCTGTCTCTTAATTTTCTCTCTGAAGAAGCCTGTATTCTCTCTCAAACATGTACTCTCCCCCTCCTTACTTTTTCTCAAGTAAGTTTTAATAAAAAACTTTCTTGATTCACCAAAATGAAAACAAAGAAAATCTTTTTTGTTAACTGTTGATGATTTCACCTCTTTGCATTTTCTACAGCAAAATATATTAGCAATCTTTTGCCCCTGAGATTCTGAAAGTGATCTTTACCACCTTATCTTCCTAAGCTTTTTCAATCCTCAATTTTTTAGTAAGCCAAGCAAGCATAGAACAGACACTAACATAAACCTTAAAGGTGGATTTCTGGGCCTTCATGTTTCAGGAATTAAGATTGTCCTTCACTTGTGAGCTTTGAAGTTCAGAAGTGGGCAGGTGGAAATACTGTGTTCTTCATTGCCCTTTGGTGTGAGATATATTCCAGGTTGCAGAGTAAGTGCCAACAGCAGCAAAATTATCGCCCCCTCCTGCTTCTACAGTAAGTCAGCAATGGCCCTTATGTGGTCAAAATGGCAAATTCAGCAGCAGGTATTCAACAGGGATTTGCAAAATCTTCCCTATGCCTGTTAGGAATCTTATTCAGCAGTGTCTTTGAAAATCTGATTCTGTGCAGATTTAACTGTGTAGAAATGACCTCAGTTGTGATTTTTAGAAGTGTTTTAAACAAATATCTTTTATATTTTTTTCAAAACTGTTTATTTTGCACTGAGCAGTGTAAAATACCTGGACATATATCCTGCATTTATTTGTTAAGTTTCACAGTAGTTCGAGCTGTTATTTCCATATTCATGTGAAATCTTTTTTTCCAAATTCCTGGCTTTATAGAGTCAGTTAGCCATACAAAGCCACTATACATCACTTAGGTTTGTGATGAAAGAATGGAATTGCAGCTGTGTGAGTACTAGAATACCCAAACATGAATTAGACTCAGAAGCATTTGGCAATAGTTCAGAAAAGGAGCTTAATCTGGTTTCATCTGAGACTGCTTTTCTCTGTTCTACAACATCCCCCCAAGATGTTGTGTCTGATATCGGATCACAACGTAATGGGAGTGACGCAAAATCAGAGAAAACCCTAACAAACCAGGGGCGCATTTGATTTTCCCCGGAGATTTTTTTTCCTCCTACTTTTTTGTTCTGTCCCAAATTCCAATTCTGAAATTCAAGGTCATTCACCTATTAGATGAATTAATTGTACACCAAAAAAGCAGCATTCATCGTACTCTGATCTCACTCATATCTATAATTAAGGGTAAATATAATCTTCCTTTTGAGAAACGTACCACCCACCCATTACATTTAAAGTGCTGACTGAAATGAAATAATAGTTCAGAGCAAGATGATTTTAGTTTAACAAGAAGAAAGTTGATAATTTAAGCTTGAAGCAGTTAGTTCTATTTTTGATTACCATTCAGTTATAAGTCTAATTTGAGACATAGGCTGCTTTTCTGTTACTCAAGTTTTAATTCATGGCTTGCAATTTCTTGGTTGCATACGCAAAGTTCAGTAGTGATCCAGGATGTTAAAAAGCTTCATTCCCCATACCCGCCATCCCTCCAGAGGACTGGAGACAGGGTTGAGAATGAATATATTAGAAAGACAGTCTGGGACCCAGATCTAATGTAAAATAAACAAAAATTTTAATGAAAGGGACTCGCAGAATACTTCACTTGGCATTTGAGGGACTCTTTGGAACCCACTCTTTGCTGAAGAATTGATGGCTGGGGCTGGACACAAACATATTTAAACCTGGTTGACAAAGTTAGTATGTTTTATTCTTTAATTGGGGTATTCTAAGTCTTAACATTGTGTTAGGAAGAAAATAAGGAGTAAGGGGAAGGGCTTGTGCCATCACTGTGTAGACAGTTAAACAAATAGTTCAGCTCTGGATTTAAGATTTAAGATGTGAGATGCCACATCTTACTTCAAGTGTTTCCTGGCAGACTCCTTTCTACTGGGACCCAGCATAACCACAGAGCAGGAGCTTTTGCAAGGAGAAAGGAAAACCTAAAACCTTTATAATCCTATTTCAAGCAAAGATGGATGTGTTCATTTTAAAAGTAGATCTAGCTTTCAAATTTAACTTTTATTATAAATTGGTATTTAGATATATATATATATACATGTGTGTATGTAAATGTTTATAAAATGAATGTTTTATCCATATTGTGAGGTATTTGATTTATCTAATTAAACTGAATGCCTTAACTTTTTTAAATTCCTGAACTCAAGTTTCTCAGCCTTTGGAAAAAATTTTTTTGAATCTCTCATTGCTACAGAGAGTCAAGTTTGTGACGTAAAGGCTAAACAATAGTAAATGAACATTGTTCATTTTACAATGATACTCTACAATAAGAACACATATTTTTACCTTAAATTTCCCCGGGGGGGGTTAATTAGGGCCTTCTTAAGTGTGAGGAAATGCTTATTTTTGTTGCTTTAGAAGAATGATTCTATTGTTTGAGTGAAAAAGAAAAATAAACAGGTCTCATAAGAAAAGAAACAAGAATGTGTTTTATTTAAAAAAAAAGAAAGGAAGAAGTGGAGCCACAAAGTGCTTATAAGTGCTGTTGTCTGGTCTTATATTCTGCCTATACATAGTTCATGTGGCAGTGATGCATGATTTATTTACAACTGGCCCATAAATTTTTTCTTCTAAATTAATATTAAAGTCAGCCATAACTAGTCCGTTAGTTTCTACTTATCATTTTTTTTTTATTTTTCACAGCTCTGTTGTGAAAACTACTGAAACACAGTATAATGTGTCTCTGTTTGTTTAATGTTGACCTAGTCAGTGCTTCGACTTTGGAGAGTGAAAACCTTTGCCACCAGGACCAACAAGAGTTAAACAATGATTAAGCTCATTAAAAAGACAGGCAAGCATTTCAACGTTTTTGCTCAGCCTTTTCTGAGTATTTTGTATAATTTTAGAAAAAGAAAAAAAATGTAGAAATATGGGCTATATCTGTGGAGACCAGGTTGTTGTCAACTATACATTTTTAACTCCTCTTTCCAGTGATATGAATACTTATTTGTTGACTTACCAAATTTAAGAACATTGTAACCAGATTATTCACAACTTTGTCAATGGAAATTTCAAGAAAAACCTAGAATTGATTCTAGATACATATAATCTTATTTATAAGATTTACTATGAGTGAATCACCCTGATTGATGATAAAATTTTTGAATGTCCTCTTCTATAAGGGTAAACAACTTGATGCTATACTATTTAATTTTTGGTAGACAAACATTATTATAAAGAACTCTGCATTTTAGTGTCATTGTGTAGTATTTGAATGTATTTGGATCTTGAGTCTGAAAGAGGCAGTAATTGAACCTGCAGATGGCAAGTTTTTACCTGGTTCATAATCTGACTTTCTGAGGTATTTGTGTGCTAAATATTCAGACAGTCACAATGCGCTTGCTACCTAAGATTCATCGTGGAAGTTTTAAAGTAACATTTATTATGTATCCCTTGAACAAGTCTGAAACTGGCATCAGTGGAGACAAGCTTGTCAGTAGCTGATTAGTCCCTTATATATTACTCATCGAGCACTCAACAAAAATCCCTCAGAATCGAGAGGCTCTCTTTATGATATTTAGCTAGATGGCGGTGCAAAGGGGTAGTTTGAATTTTTGATTTTCCAGCTTATGGGTCATATTTGACCAACTGCTTTCACTAGAAGACATGCCACTTTGTTGAGCTATTTAGGAATCAAAAAGACTGTCTTAATTTAAAACAAGGACTCTTTGTTTTAGTTGGTGACTGCCTTGTGAAATTTTTCAGTTCTCAGCGGGTTAACCAGGGAACAGGGGCAGAGTCATAATTGGCCTATTTAGAGTATTTTGCATGTGAATAGTGTGTTAGTGAAGCATCTCTAAGTCTGTTGTGAGTGACATGGTGATTAGAATTTAGATTAGGGAAAACACATTCTGTACTTTATCAAGGACAGTAATTAGTTCAGTCAGTAAAAGTTGATTACAAGTAACGATAAAGTTAGATTTTTTAGTACTTAATTTTTAAATTTTATTAAATCATAAATTGGTTCTTAATATAAATGGCAGCATCAATACTTGTTCTCTTGCATATCAGAATAATTAAAAGAACAATGTATTCAATACAGACTATCAGCAGGCGATTTATGCCCTATGGGTAAGCTCCTATGTGATTTTTTAGAAAATGTAACATTAGATCATCTTTCATATGCCATAATGCGAGAAAGTTCGGTAATTTGCCACACTGTGATAAGTTAATGATATTTGTGAAAGTTTTCTAGTGTTCAGGTAAATGTTTAATCTGTGGGGACGTGTTTTAGCTTGTGATAGTCCTCAAGAGGGCATTCTGAAGTCCTTTAATGTGTTCCTGGGAGCTTAGCATGCCTCGTATTTCTACAATTTTGGAAGTTCGTGCAAGGATTTGAATTTCCTCCCGGTTCAGCTGGCACTTGCGCCTCTGTGGGTGCTGTGTAAATTCGTGGAGGATTATGCTGTGCGGATGCAGAGAGGCAGGGCTGGTTCTCAGTGAAGTTGAGCGTCTCTCCTCACCCCCAACGTGAGCAGCCTGGGGAAGTTGCATACGTTTGAAAATTCTGACTCTTCTGGGGTCTTGTTAAAAAAGGGGGCATGAATCATTCCCAGACTGGAGTCTAAATCTATAGAAAGGGAGCCCTGGTCTTACGTGTCTGCCCTTTACTTGTAAAAGTAAAGATTAGGATACAGTTTAAAGGGAACAATCACCTTCTACCTTCTGAAAAGTAAAGAATTAAAAATCTTCAAACTTTGTTATAGCGTCTTAGATTGTTTTTCTTTCTCTCTTGGTTTTGTTGGATTTTAATTGTTTCAGCTTAGCAGATGCTGTTTTCTTTATTGCATGGGTTTAAGTACTAACAATCAGTTGCGGGGTAGGGAACATTAAAAAAAAATAACCTATGTTTGTTTCTCCCTTTTTAACCTTTTAGCAGAGTCTCCTTGGAGGTGACATGGAGATGGGC
>PVKC010009229.1:16032-27206 GCA_004027635.1 Crocidura indochinensis
TCCTTTCTTCTCTTTCTCCCTCCATCCATACTTCCTTTTCTTTCTTCAGTTTCTGTCTTATGTCCCCCTTCCCACCCTATACCAGGTATGTTCCCTTAAACATAAAATGTTGTTCAGATCTCAGACTCCCAATTTCCCACCCCAATAGTACAGTGTGGGGTGCGTGGTGGTGGTGGGTGGGGAGTATGTTAAGAATTTACCCTCACAGGAGAACTATTTTAGTACATGCTTAGTTCTTATTTTCTCTTGTTGCTGAAAAGAGGAATCTTTAAAAAAAATTAAAGCATCAAAATGTTAGGATCTCTATTTTATAAACAAGGAAGTATATGGTTTCTGCTCGGATAACAAAGTGATACTGATAATTTGCTATTATAATGATTCAGTATTAGCTGGTCTGATTTAACTAAATGGCTAGTGACTTCATCTATTTTAGTTAGGAAAATGGGCAGGCAAGCAGGCAGCTCACGGACTCTTCATTTCCTTTTCTTTCAGAGGTACAGACAAAGAAAGTTCGAAAAGTTCCTCCAGGTTTGCCATCCTCAGTGAGTACTGCTTATTTCTGCTCAGCATATTGTTTATTTGGTTCACTTTTGTGTTGATGGGTAGGAGATAGGAGTAAATGAGGTTCCATACGCCAGGGCAGTCCGTTTATCTAGAATGTGGATGAGCTAGGAATGACCTGCAGGTCTGGCCACCTGCCCCACTTTGGAGTGATTTATTGTGTATCTTGGAAGACTGGGTAGTTATGTTGATATTCAGCAGGTTAAGCTCTGAAAGAGCCTTGAAAAGGTGCCTGAAGTTGCAGGAGTTTTTACCTGTGCTGGTCTTGCAAGAGAATGAGTATTAGTTTCATGTGTTGGTTAAATTCTTTGTCAGTATTATGATGATTTGTGGATTTGCATGCGAAAGGAGATTTGTGGAGAGGATTTAGGAAAAATTTACATGGGTTTCAGCCCAGAGTGTAAGCAGAATGTCTCTATTTCCTAGAGAGGTTACTGCTGCAAAGGTAGCTGCATCAGTAGCCATTTGTGTCTGGAAGAGCAGGTGACAAGAAGCAGAATCCAGCTGTAACCAAAAGCATTCTGGGTCTTTCAAGGAGCGGGAGCAACACACTTTAGCTGCCGAGGTGCCTCCAGTTCTTGACAAGAGTTGGTTAAGGTTCCAACCAAATCTTCTTGGGAATTCTCGCTAGATTTTTTTCCCCAAATTTTATTTTCTCAATAATTTAATATGTTTAGAACTGGTCTGTTCATAGCAATTTTTTCTGTATACAGAATAATAATTCTTTCTTACGTCCTTTCCCTTTTATTCCTTAGTCACTTTTCTGTCTTTATAATGTGTGTGTGTGTGTGTGTGTGTGTGTGTGTGTGTGTGTGTGTATGTGTATATTTAATGTAATTCTCTGTTCTTTGGGGCACTGTTATTTAGGAAAAAAATGTTAGCAAATCTTAATATTTTACACTTTTAAAATAAAATTATACTTAAGTCTCTGATTTTATATTATCAGTATTCTGAGTAATATTATCAATAATATTAGCTAGCTCTATTTTATATTTACCAAATTAAAAGAATATTGGATTTGCAAATATGCTGAGAGATCACCCCCAAACACCTGTGTATTTGACATGTGAGTTCATTACAGCTAATCCAAAAGAAAATTGTCAAAAGGATATATTAGGATAAGTCTTATCTGAAAAAAACTCACAAAATTTTGTAAGCTGATTATTATAGCCTTAGTAATATTAAAGAAGAATCAGCTCAAAATTATTCACAAATATAGAAAAATATTGTGGAGCTAAGACTAACAGTGGCATACTTTGGACTACCAGTGTGTCATTTATAAAATGCAATGAGTAGTTTATTCTTTGGAATTCTAAGTTGTATTGAAATTAAATTCTATCCACATAGGTTTTATAAACATATTTTAAAACTTGAAATTTGTGATGGTTTTATTGTATATAAAACTTTCGCTTTTAATAACTTTATTAAAGTTTCACAGCTATTTGCATTTTAAATCTGCCAAGCCTAATATGAACAGTATTAAGTACATGAAGTAGACCTTTGAATATTCAGAAGCGATCAAACAACTCTGTTCTGAGCTGTAAAGCAGTGTATTACTGAGAGTTATAATACTCTCATGCCTCATTTCAATTTAACTTTACCTTTTTTCAATGCTAAAAGTTTGCGGCAATCTACAAAATATATAAGAACTTCTTGGGCGGCATTGTCTGATCATATATGTATATATCTGATAATCATAATCAACAACAATTTTTTGTAATTCACTTTTAGATTTTAAGGATTTGCCTGTAATTGGTCACTACACAAATCACTATAGAAAACTGGTATACTTTTTCTTTTATGCTATTCTGATGGTTTTTCTTTAATAAATCTGGAATTTAAATTTTTTATCATTTGATTTTTGGCTTTTGGTCAGTTTCGGTTTACTCTTCTTAGATAATTTATCTTGATTAAACATTCTAACAGTAAATAAATTAGACCCCCCCCCTTAATTTTTGCAAAGACAAGAAGAAAAGTTCAGTTGAAATAGAAATGGATTCTTATTTTTTTTTTATCTCAAGCAAGAAGAATTCACATAATTTGGACAATTTTAGAATCTAGTCACCTAATTATTGTCATTTCTTTAAAAATAAAATCTATTTGAGGCTAGTGATAGCTCTGCTGGCAGGAGCATATGCTTTGAGTGCAGGATGCTCAGATTTAATCTCTGACCCTGTGTAGGCCCTAGCACTGCAAAGAGTGGCTGGGTGTAGCCATAATTTATATTTTAGTTTTGTTGTGTATAACCTTGTTATACTAAATCATGAAGCCTTACCACTGCAGAAAGTGTATTTTTTTATTTGATACAAAGAAACCGTCTATTCTCCTACATTTTTGTCCCAGTAGGTCTGTATTTCTATATTCTTAGATTTTTGCCCTATGTATTCTTTTCTTGAACATGGGCAATCATGAATATTTATTTACAAAGTGCTTCCTCTAAAACTTGCTGCAAAGTGATTGAACTTTAAATGCAAATACTTTTAAAATGAGGATAACAAAAGGTTTCTTTCGCAATGATTATGACTAAATAAAGGCATTATATGTTTTCTTTGATACATATTTACTATGGTAAATAGTAATAAATCTGTCACAATCTGTTGTGTCAACTCACTTTTTTTTTCCAAATGGGCTCTTCCCTTTCTTAAAGTAAAACAAAGGAACTTTAAACTGTCATATCTGTCATGAAGTTTTTTTTTTTTTTTTTTTTTTTTTTTTTTTTTTTTTTTAGATTCTGTCTATGGTACAGAGACTGGGCTTACTTTGCCGCCATTAGGCTGGGTCTTCGCAAAAAATCAGGAAAATGAGGGTTTGCCTGGCCCTGTTTTTGAAAATACTGCAGCATCTGTGGGGGAGCGAAAACATAAGCCTGCCTAAAATCATGCCATGGATCTGGCAGGATTCTTGGAGTTTTGTTTGTACTGTGTGGCTGCTTCTAGACCTTAAGTCACTATGGAAGCTTGACAGTGAGAGGCTGGCAGGAGAATCATCCTGCAACCTTAGAAGCTAGAAGTAGGAGTAGGGGAAAGTCTTGGAGACTAGTCGCCTATTCTTAGGGATTGAGCGATGTTTTCTCTTTCTTCTTTTTAAAAGGAAAGGCTAGGTAAAATATCAACTATCTATTGCCCTTACCACAAAAGAGCAGTTTGATCAGAGGTTGGTATGTTACCCTTTTCAGTCACCTCCTAGTTTTTGATACCTATCAGCTTTTAATAAGATCTTAATAAAGCTTTGTCCTCTGTTGATGTCAAAAACTATTTTTCCTAGCTAATTCTCTGTTGCTGTCTGTATACTTCTTATTCAGTTTTTACAGCTTGGCTTTACATTTGAAGCCATATGCCATCTCAATTCAATATTTTAAAACTTTATTGCTCTTTGCAGAAAATTTATTTTATGTAATTAATAATCATTACATGATATATAATAATCACATATATTGAGTCATAAATTCATGCAGAAAAAAACATAGAACATTAAATCACAACTTCTAAAAACAGAGCCATTCTGATTCCTGGAAATGAAAATGGAAACATTGACATCTATAAAGAACAAAGTTCTCTTTCTGTTCATTTAAGAATGTTTTCCAAACATTCAGAATAAATGTAAACACAAATATTATGTCTTACAGAATCTTTATTGTGTCCAGTAGGTAAATACATACAACTCTTCATTAACTCCTAATTTTGATTATTTTTAACTGTTACACATTTTATGAAAGCTATTTAATTAATATCTATGTCACTTCAAACAGTGGTAAATTTGTTTTTATTTTGAAACTTCAGTATTGGTTTTATTATCATCCCTCATTGTAATTATAGGTACTACAGAGTTTCCTAGAAATACAATGCATTTTCATAATAAGCAATGTAAAAGATCATTGTCCCTTATTAGAGATCCAAAATTCATATATGATTGAAAATCTCAATGCTTAGATTGTATAATTTCCCTTTTCCTATTATTGAAATTGATGACAAGGAAGTCATAATTATATTGTTCATGGTAACAAAATGTTAACTTGCTAATATTAATACAACTTTTGTTAAAAATAAAGTTAGATTCAGATTTAATGAATCGAAAAGGGCCAGAGTGGTAGCACAGGGCACAAGGCATAAGGCATGTCTCATATAGTTCCCCAAGCCAGGAGTGATATCTGAGCGCATAGCCAGGAGTAACCCCTGAGCATCACCAGGTGTGGCCAAAAAACACAACAAAACAAAAACTAAATAAAATGAACTGTTAGGCATCAAGCTTTATTCCTTTGTGTCTACAATTAGCCACTTAGGTGATAAGTTATAAAGGAAGGCACCAGTTTGATTCAGGCTTGGAGAAGTAAACCTTTCTGAAAATCTCTGGTTCTAGCTGTTTATACCTAAATATTAGTATTAGTCATCTTTAATCTTAGTTTATTTTCTGGTTAAAGATAATAAACTAGAAAGTTTTAATACTGAAATTTATACTTTTGACTAGCATAAAAAAAGCACGTAAGCAGGAAGGAGGTGAACAATAATGCAATATCCAAAGAGGATAAAAGTAGGATTCACACAGTTCGTTTAGAATGCCACATGACAGTGTACCTTGAAAGATGAGAAAATATTCATCATAAAGAAAGTATTACTTTGTACGTCTGCAGCTAATATTGAGTTCATTAGACCAGCTAAGCAATGACTTCAAAAGTTGGTATGTGCATTGTTTCTTTGCTTTTCTTTGAAAAGCAACCTTTTCCTCTCCATTACAATTAGAGGATATAAGAGTTTATGCTTTTTATAAATTACTGGATTGAAAGAAACAGAGAAATATCACATTTTAAGTTTTCATTGGATTTAATATGCAAAATAGTTAATAGTAACAATTCTCTGCAATTTAATTTCCCAAGAGTTTGCTAAAAGATTTTTTTCTCTCTTTTTGTTGCTGTTGTTCTTGTTTATGTTTGTGGACCACAGTTGGCACTACTCAGAGGTTACTCCTCGTTCTACTCTCAGGAGCCAAATCTTGTGGGCTAGGGAGACCATATTGGGTTCAATTGGGCTCATCTTGGTTCAGTTGGTTGCAATTGAACCCAGATTAGCCACATGCAAGGCAAGTTGCCCTGCCTGCTGTGCTGTTGCTCTGATCTCAAGATTTATTTATATATAATAAGGTCAACTCTACCATCTTTTCATCTTCAGAGTCATTCCTTTACCCTTTTTGTAGATGTCTTCTGCTGTGTATATTTTAATATAAGGAAAGAGAATAGAAGGGTTGGCCTCTCTCTCTCTCTCTCTCTCTCTCTCTCTCACACACACATACACACACAGACTCTAAAGGTAACTATAGAAGTTGTATGTATTTGTGAATTCTCTAAAAAAATTACAAATAGTAAGAAAATATTTCAAATGCCAAAGCAAACCAGTGAACCATTACCACTTTCTTCCCTCTTCTTGGCCAGTTTTGCCTTATTGTACTACTCAGAAAACTCCTAAAATTGTGTGCATGATGAATCTCTGCCTTCCCATTCCCTTGGGTGTTTATTTCTAACCAGGATGTCATTGTACTTCTTCACAAGCTAGGGCTTAACCAGACTTTGGTTACAGCATCAGCAACAGAAGCAACAATGTCAGCAACTGCATTTATTGTAAAATTAAACTTGTTTGTTGACAAAGGAGAAATCCATTTCAGGACACTGTTCTGAATTTAGTTTTTCACTTGTACTGAAGAGAGTGTGGTGGTAATAGTGATATTTTAGTTTGATTTGGTTCAGTTTTTTAGTTTTGGTTTGGTTTGGTTTGGTTTGGGGTTTTTTGTTTGTTGTTTGTTTTTTTCTAGGGGGATGTGGGAGATTTTCAGTGATTCTCAGGGATTACTCTCAGTAGTGCTTTGTCAAGCTAGGACTAGAAACCAAGAAGCTGCATATGCCCGCCATACTCTTTCTGGCTTCTGAAATATATGTTTGAAATGAAGTGTTGCACTCTATTTGAATGATTTAGTTATTAAGTAATTTTAAAAGCTGATGGGGCCAGAGAGATAGCATGGAGGTAAGGCGTTTGCCTTCCATGCAGAAGGATGGTAGTTAGAATCCCGGCATCCCATATGGTTCCCTGAGCCTGCCAGGAGCGATTTCTGAGCATAGAGCAAGGAGTAACCCCTGAGCACTGCCGGGTGTGACCAAAAAGAAAAACAAAAAGCTGCTGCAAGGCTGCTTTATCTGAAGAGAGAATTGTAGTGGGAATTGCAAGTATTTTGAAACTACAGCAATCTCAATCTCTTATATATCATTCGGTTCTACGGGGAACTTTGTAGAATAATGCAAAATCTTGCCTTACTAAGTTTAATATTTCACTGATTCATTGATTGAAATACTATTTCTGACAATAAAATTTGTCCCAACCACTGGCAAGTGTTGTATTTTCCAGGTAAGGAATGTTTCCCAAGTTTCAAATAATTCTAAAGTTTTTTTTAAAGCAATGTATTTCCAACAATACTTGGAGGATTAACTAAGGTTCAGAATGTCACAATAATCATTAAAAGTGTGAGGCACTGTTCAAAAATAGCAAAGTTTTATTTTGTTAAGGCAGACTAAATATTGTCAGCTCTTCATAGACACTTGCTTTCTTTTTCCTTTTCTTTTCAAATAAATGGCACTGAATTCTTAAATCGAGCATAAAGTTGAATTTCAGTGCAATAGCATGAAACTCTCAGCCTTGATCTCAACTGTCCCAGGATGTGTTTGTGTACCAAAGTGCTCATTTGAAAGGAATAAGGGCTTTTATTAAAATGCAGTGTGAATTTTGTAGTTTTAAATACTCAATTATTTTTTTCTTGAAACAGCAGTATGTGAATGATTCTGATTTTTTTTCTGAATTGCAGCTGTTTCATAGGTACAGAACTCTTTGATGATGTTCATGCTTTGCTTAGCTTCTACTCCCTCTTCAGAGAAATGAAGGTAGTGCAGAAGACTTGAAGTCTACAATTGTAATAAAATGATTTAGGTTTCTGTGAGAAGTATAGATTTCAATTCAGAAAGAATGCATCCAAATTGGATTTTGAGAGGACTACTTCAGGGTTATATATAAGTGTTTTAGTGACACCTTGTTCTCTCTTGGTCTGACTGTCTTCTGATAATCAAATATACTACTCAATTGGAAACTTGATATATATATATATGTATTTTTTTCTAGACTAATATTAAGAGGATCTATTTGAATTAAATGTCTCTAATTTTATTTTGAATATTTTAGCGAACTGAAAAATAGAACTATTTCTTAGTATACTTCTTAGCAAACCTTAGGAACATTTTGGTATCTTTCTGACTATCAGTTGTACTTTCAATAGTGGTAACTAAAAGGCAATTTCTTTGTGAACCATGGGCTAGGGTTAGAAAGACAGTTCAGAAAAGTGATATTTGTTATGTTTTCCTTGTACAGATACACAAAAGCTTCCTGTCACCACTGTTACTGAGGGACTTTAAAAAAATGCTGTTTTGAAACAATTATTTTGATATCATCTGAGAAAGAATTCTCCAAACTGTCTACAGCAGCCTCCTCCCTCCCAACCCATATTATTCTAAATATGCCTCCTGGATTAGACTTATAATAATATTGTAATGGCTTTCATTCTACCGATTGGCACAGTCTATCATTATATCATTAGCTGCTATGAAAAAGCAGTTTCAAGTAGGTGGTTGATTCTTAGCGTTAATGTTCTCAAGTAACCCTGTTTGGGGAATTTAGTTGTTTCACAGGTGCTCAGGTATATTAATCTAAGGTACAATAATATTTTCTGGCTTGCTCATTATGAAATGAACTTAAAGTACAAAATAAATCATGTCGTAGAGTGTAAATACTGGCCAGAAAATATTATTGTAAGAGTAAAACTTCGTTAAAAAACATAGCAGCAGGCCTGGAGTAATAGTATAGTGGGTAGAGTGCTTGCCTTGGATATGGCTGAGCCAGGTTAGATCCTGGGCATCTCATTGTTTTCTGAGGACCATCAGGAGGATATTTTCCTCAGCACAAAACAGGCAGCAGTAACCTCTGAGCATCACCTAGTGGTGAATTATTTTTTCTTTTACTTTTTTGTGTTTGTGGTGGGGGTGGGTGGCACACATCAGCAGCATTTTAAGCTTACTGCTGGCTGTGCACTCAGGGGTCGTTCCTGGGCACCATTAGTAATATCTCATAGGATACCAGTTATCAAACCTAGGTTGCCCACGGTACATTAACTCAGCCTCTCAATTTATTTCTTATTACACAAGCCCTTTTGTTTCCCATTAATAAATTATATCAACTTAGCTAGCAACAAGAGCCTTTTAATAACAAAACTAAAGTTCCTAGATAGAAGAGAAATGAAGCATTTTCAGAGATATTTATTCACTCACTCCCTCCTTCATTTATACAGTTCTAGCACATTGTTTAACTAAGTTTAGAAACTGTCAAGTGGGATCTTAGAGATCATAGAGAAGTAAGACACATAGAACCATCTTGACTATGGCCAACTCTGGTTGGTTCTCTGGCAACACCTGGTACACTAAATACCATGTGAGAAGTGGTCCTGGAGCACTTTTACCAGGTCCAGAGGCAACGTGTAGTATAGCCAAATAGATTGAGTGGATGGGAGGAACATCTAGGTCTCCTCAGTAATATTTGGAAATTCCTTGTCACACTAAACAATAGCCATTTAATGTTGTAATGCTAATACCATGCAACTGGAACATCTCTTACTTTCTGGTATATCTCTTATTAAAATAATAAAAGTTCACAACTAAGATTCTTCACATTAAAGGAAATTATAATTTAGTTCCCAATTTGTGAAAATGCTCTTCACATTTTTAAAGGTACACTTGGACCTTTTTATAAAGTCATATTTAGAAATAAAATAGCATGTATAATATGGTATAGGACTCTTTTTGTCCTTCAGCTTACTGTGGACATGTTACATCACCTTACTTTCATAATCACCTTGAAGGAAGATAAGGGTCTTTTTTTAAATAGATATTTTTTATAAAGTCTAAACTCAGTGCTTATGCTTACTGCCCAGACTGTATTTCCAGTAATTGAAAATAATAACAAAAGTAGTATAGATCAATTGCTATACCACCACTAGATATATTGAGATATTGGAGCTTTCTATTTAATGTCTGATATCCTTTACTTACTCTCCCTATACCCTGACTTAAGTTAAAAAAAAAATTCAAGGTGTACTATGAAAGAAGAAATGAGACCTGCTAAGTGAGCTAATGTTGACGTACTAATAACATGCGTTTAACATAGTGCCTTTTCTGTGTACACACTAAGAGCAAACACTGTACCTAGTGCAAAAGTCCTGTTAGATAGACATTACTGTTTATTCCCAGATAAAGGAGTACTCAGGAGGCGAGAACACATGCTTCAATCTACAAAGCCAGCAATGGTGAAGGTGGATTTGCATCACAGTTCTTCCCGTGTCCATAGATGTGATACTTGGAGTGTGACCTATGGCTATCTGATCTCTGTTCTGCAGATTCTTAAAGATCTCAGTAATAACAAAATCACAACCCGATTACTGTTTTCTTAGCAAGTATTAGATAATGCAGAAGAATAAATTTTCTGAAGTATCATCTCACTGTAGAATAGCCCACAATACCTTTTAGTAGTGTACAGGTTATATTGCACCATTTCTTTCCCCCGTGTTTTTAGTTAACCAAGGCAATCCAGGAGACTGTTTTTGTTAGAGGCATGTGATAAAGTATTTAAGGCCATGCAGTCTGATCACCCGGGTTTTAATGGGGGACTGGAGGGGTAGTCAGCCAAGTGGTATGGCTCTGACAAGAGAGACTGGTGATGCAGTGTCTCTGGGGCTTGGAGGCATGGTGGTGCAGAGAGGCCACCAGGGTTCCACCCCGGCAGTGCCAGGAATGGAATCAGGCCTTGCATATGCAAACATGTGCTCCACCCTTCTGAACTGTCTCCACTTGCCTGCAACTGGGTTTTAATTGGCTCTGCCCCTTAATTAGCTAGGTGACCTTGGAAACATGCTGTATATAATACACTTGAATTTTTGCCTGAAAATGAGTGAAATAATATCTTCTGAGGACAGAGTGCAAAATAAAAAATGTTATACCCTGTGCTTAACATAGTTTTGGTACATTTTAAAAATCTAAGAAGTGGCAACAGCTAATACCAACAATATTAATCACTGACAAAATATTAATCCCCCCACTTCTATTGCTTGAGAAAAATTTAACATTTAGCTTACTTGTAGTTAGCCACAGAGTAGAAACTAAGACTAACATCCCAGTTGTGTACAGAGTTCTACTTCTTAGAAGTTATTTGCTTTTAAAGTTATGAAATATCACAAGCCCCTCTTCCTCTCATCTTGTCTATACAGTAATATCTATCAGACCAAGATTACTAGTCACTTATTTATTTATTGTTTTTTTTGTTTTTTTTTGTTTGTTTGTTTGTTTTGTTTTGGGGTCACAGCCGGCAGTGCTCAGGGGTTACTCCTGGCTCCATGCTCAGAAATTGCTCCTGGCAGGCACGGGGGACCATATGGGGCACCGGGATTCGAACCGATGACCTTTTGCATGAAAGGCAAACGCCTTGCCTCCATGCTATATCCCGGGCCCCTTAGTTATTGTTTTAATCATCAGAGGTCACTTT